>CM041777.1:311318999-311346415 GCA_023374045.1 Limonium bicolor | reverse complement strand
TAACTTAATCTCAGTATACAAACCGTTCCTAGAAGGGAATGGTTTAGCTTAATCTCAAACCTAGGATTCAGGTGATCCTACCGCACCATCTTAATGCCACCTACCTTGGACGGGAGTCCAGCGTAGCTGAGCCGGCAACCGGCCCTAGGCAACAAGTCCGAAGACAAGTCCGAAAGCGGAGGGCGGATCTGATTCAGATACCGTCCCCCTTTCCTTAGCATGCATGACCGGAGTCAGTCCCGGGTTTCCTCACTCAAGTTCCAGTTAGTAAAAATCTTACCCACCATGTGTTAGTTAAACCTTATCGGGTATTAACCAACATTCACCACACTAGTAGAAAAAATGTTTAATATGACGGACTTTAAACCATGGTTAAGGATGTACCCGTCGTTTAAAGTAAATAAACCACGGTTTTTAACAGAACCGTCATATATGTTGCAGGGTTCATTCGATAAATGACGGTTCCGGCCGGAACCGTCGTTTATAGTTCGTCGGATTTGAATATAAATGACGGTTCTAATGTCAACCGTCGTATATAGAGACGATAAACCACGGTTCTTTTTGAACCGTCATTTAAAGTTTAACGCCAAAGATTTTAAACCACGGTTTACATATAACCGTGGTTTTTGTTTCGTCACATTGGTTTTAAAATGACGGTTTTTGCCCTAACCGTCGTTTAAAGTTGTTTAATTAAAACCCCGTTCCTTCTTCTTCCTCCTTTCTTCTCTTCTCCCGCGTTTTCTTCTCTGGCGATTTCCCCCTGTACCATCGAGCTTGCGCGCCTTCTTCCTCCTCCATCGAGCCCAGTTGCGCGTCGCCACGCAGGCGCCTCCACCGCCCCAACCTCCTCTCGCCTAGCTGAAGTCTCGCCTCCTCCACCGTCGCGGCTCCACGTCGGTCCACCACAGCGCGGGTCGCCGGTCTTCCTCCTTCCAGATCGCTGCTGCTTCTCCGGTGAAGACACCCGTCGCCTGAATTCGCCCCAGCTGTCTACGGTAATCCCTCCACCCTTGTTCGCACCCCTCTTTTCTCTTCGGTTGAAATTTGCTTGCTTATGTGATGTGGAATCGGTTGAATTTTATTGAAGTTATTCGATTGATTGGGTTATTAGATTAGGGTTATCATTTATTCTTTTTTGACTGTGTTACAGTAGTAACGGTTGTGAGAAGAGAGTAATGAAAGGATATTGATTATTGCATAGAACAGAAACGATAGTGAGAAGAGAGTAATGAAAGGATATTGATTATTGCATTGATATCTTTTCCAGTAACAATGTACGTATTTATCTGTTTACAAATGCCAACTGTCATACTAACAAACTAACAGTAAGTAGGTAACTGATACGTACGTATATTCAAGCAGTATGTGAGTAGTTGATTTGTATAGCTGTTTGGATTGAGCCGTTCAGACAGTGTATTACAGTAAGTATTACAGTAAGTAGGTAGATGATAGTACAGTACCTTAGTGAGTACCATAGATAATCAGTTTGATCTGCTGTAGTGTTTATCTGCTCCAATAACCCTGGTCTTGCAAAAGCGTCTTTAGAGATTCCTACTGGCTCTTTAAACCAACTCCAGTTGTTGCTAGATGATGATGATGTTGTATCGGACTCAGTGTTGTAGTTGTCTATGGGTGTAGACACGTATTTTGGAAGCATTGCCATGGAATTGATCTGAATGGTGAGATTTGTTTGTCATTTTTGTTAGTCAATGAATTCAAATATACCTGATTTTTGATTGAGTTGAGTGCCGCTATATATATACATATGGTAGAGACTTGAGAAGGTAGCGGTACCTTTGCAGTATTGAGTGCTACATTTTTGCAGTCAGGTAAAATGCTGACAGACCATGCGGGTAATTGGTAAGAGTTGCCATTGAACTTGACATTTGTGTCTTTAGTGTCTAAATTAGCAAGAAAGGCGGTGCAGAGTCCTGATCCTGTTTTGTATTGAGTGACCTGATAGAATAATAATATGTTGTCACTTGATGTCGTCATCATTCCATAATGGAATGCAGTGTTTATAATAATATGTCGTCAGCAACCAACTGCTTGAATATACGTACGTAACTGATATCAAAAGTATGAGTGTAATAAATCTGTAACAGACTGGGTGTTGAGAATCACTTGAACCTTGATCTGATGCTGCTATTGTGTTTGCTTTTGCGTAAAAAAAGTGTGGAGTATCTAAAAAAACGTAAAGGTCATGCCAAATTTTTTCCAGAATTTAACCTGATTCTAATTTCACTGAATTTAACCTTCTTCATAATTACTCACAGTTTCAATTTTTTTCATCTTCTGCACAATGTCAGTGTTGATTGTTTTAATCTTTTAAGATTAACTTATCTTTTATGATTGTTGTCGCAGTCTTGAATATTTCCGACGACCCCGGTTGCTGCCTTAACTATTGCCCCGTCAACCTCTGCCACCGGCTTTCCAGATCAGAATCCACGGTAGTAACCTAGCTAGCTGATAAAAATTTCTTTTTTTGTTTGCCAACTAACTAACATCTTGAAAGTATTTGATTTGCAAACTGCTTAAATTTTGTCTAAACTCATAACCAGTCCAGAAGTTTTTTGACATATGCTTGTTTGCTTATTTGTTTAGTCATGTTTTTCATTTGAAATATTTAAAAAATCAAACAGTTCTCTGTCTGATGATGCTTAAAATGTTAGTGCGTTCTGTTGAGAATCACTTGAACCTTGATCTGATGCTGCTATTGTGTTTGCTTTTGCGTAAAAAAAGTGTGGAGTATCTAAAAAAACGTAAAGGTCATGCCAAATTTTTTCCAGAATTTAACCTGATTCTAATTTCACTGAATTTAACCTTCTTCATAATTACTCACAGTTTCAATTTTTTTCATCTTCTGCACAATGTCAGTGTTGATTGTTTTAATAACTTTTAAGATTAACTTATCTTTTATTGATTGTTGTCGCAGTCTTGAATATTTCCGACGACCCCGGTTGCTGCCTTAACTATTGCCCCGTCAACCTCTGCCACCGGCTTTCCAGATCAGAACCCACGGTAGTAACCTAGCTAGTTGCTAAAAATTTCTTTTTTTGTTTGCCAACTAATTAACATCTTGAAAGTGTTTGATTTGTATGCCAAAATTAATTTTTCCAGAATTTAACTTTATTCTAATTTCATCGGCTAGGTGTTACTACGTACGGTTGAACTATCTCCCTTCAATCCTTTTTGTGAGTAGATCATCACTACTCACCAGGTTAGTAGACCATGATTTGTTCCAGAAATTTCAATTATTCAAGTTTTTATAAAATTAAAACCTTATTCTAATTTCATTGAATAGGTGTTATATACTGCGCGCAAGAGCATTTGTCTACTTCTCCTTCTTCTGTGCTGTTCGCGCTAGCTGACCATCCAGTACTCATCAGGTTGGTATTTAAAATGTTTCAATTTATTTTTGTTTTTCTATTAAACAATGGAAAATCAATTCAAACATAGAATTACCTGTCTGAGATATACCTGATAGAGGTATGTCTTAGATAGTCCCTGTTGGGACTGTCCAATGACCTTTGATCTCACCATCTAGGTTGTGAATGAGTTAATAATATACAGTAGTTCAGTGATAATTTCAGCAGCATTACCCTAGTGTTCTTCTAGTGTACATATATATGTGAATTGAAACGATTCGTATATATATATCTACACTAGGAGAACTGTAGGGTAATGCTGCCGAAATTATCACTGAACTACTGTATATTATTAACTTGTTCCTAGGTGAGATCGTAGGTGATTGGATAGGTTTAGGTTGTTAAATCTGTAAATAAAAAAAGAGGAGATCAATGGAACGAGTTTACGACATCTCTGGTGTGTGTTGAAAAAGGAGATGGAGCGCTCAGTGATGTACAGTGACAGATTGGACATCAAGTACCTACAAGGGGTCAATAAATTTTGCAAAGTCCTTGTTGACAATCTTAAACCAAGGGATAAGGGATATATTCGATGTCCTTGTGTCGATTGCAAGAACGACTTCAAATACCGAGGTGTGGACAAGATTAAGGATCATCTGATTCGCAGAGGGTTTACAGATGATTATGAAGCCATAACAATACTGCATGGTCAACATTCAGTACAAGTGTTTGAATGTGCTGATAACGTTGTTGCAGAACAATCAGAAATGGATGCTTCACACGATTTTGGGGATACTCAAGATGATTCACTAGGTAGTGATTCAGATGATCAGGAGGACCTTAATGCAATGATGGAAGATGTTGAACAACATTTTTCCAACAAACCCAAATCATTCGAAAATCTGATGGAAGCATCAAAGGAACCGTTGTACAGTGGATGTGAAACGCAAACACAAAACAAATTGAGCGTTGTCTTAAAACTATTCAATCTGAAGGCGAGACATGGATGGAGTGATGTCAGTTTTACAGATCTTTTACAACTGCTGAAGAATGTACTACCAAAGGACAATGTGATACCCACAACAACTTATGAGGCAAAGAAGTTAATGTGTCCGATGGGTATGGAATATAAAAAAATACATGCTTGTCCAAATGGGTGTATGTTGTATTGGAAGGAGAATGAGTTGGATGACCATTGCTCTGAATGTGGGGAATCACGCTATGTAAAAAAGGGTGACAGAAACCACATAAGCACTAAAGTGGGCTCTCCTGCGAAGGTGTTGTGGTATCTACCGATAATTCCCCGATTCAAACGTTTGTTTGCAGTTCAGAAAGATGCTGAGAACCTCCGATGGCATGCTACCCATAGAAAGGATGATGGTAAATTGAGACATCCAGCCGATTCACCACAATGGAGAAACATTGACAGAATATACCCTCAATTCGGTACAGACCCAAGGAACTTAAGACTTGGTTTATGCACTGATGGGATGAACCCTTATGGCACTTTGAGCAGTATACACAGTACTTGGCCTGTTTTATTGACAATATACAATCTGCCACCATGGTTGTGTATGAAACCCAGACATATTCTCCTCTCTCTGTTGATATCGGGTCCAAAACAACCGGGAAACAAAATTGATGTGTTTTTGCAACCACTTATTGACGATTTAAAATTGTTGTGGAATGAAGGTGCGACGGTGTATGATTCATATGGTATGGAAAACTTCACGCTCCGGGCTATGTTGTTTTGTACGATCAATGATTTCCCTGCATACGGTAACCTCTCGGGATACACAATTAAAGGAGCTCTAGCGTGCCCTATATGTGGAGATAGAACTTGCAGTATACGGTTAAAACACAGTGGAAAAAATGTGTACATGGGCCATCGGAAATTCCTTCCTAAAGGGCACAAATATCGTAAGATGACAAAAGAGTTTGATGGAAAAACGGATCATGCAGTCGCTCGACCACCACTATCTGCTGCTGAGACTTACAATCAGTTGAAGAATGTGGTGAACAACTTCGGTCCACCAATTAAAGCCACTGAAAAGAGCATCTGGAAGAAAAAATCAATATTTTGGGAACTTGAATATTGGCAACATTTAGAGGTGAGACATTGCATTGATGCTATGCACGTGGAGAAAAACATTGGTGAAAGTGTATCTGCGACACTACTAAACGTGAAAGGAAAGACAAAAGACCATTTAAAGGGTAGAAAAGATCTGGTTGAATTGGGTATACGAGAAGAACTCACGCCACAACAAAGAGGGAAAAGAACATTCTTGCCTCCCGCTTGTCATACATTATCCAAAGAAGAGAAAATAAGTTTTTGTAGTTCTCTTCGTCATATTAAAGTGCCATCCGGTTACTCATCGAACATAGCAAGTTTGGTATCAATGTCTGATCTGAAATTGGTAGGGATGAAGTCTCACGACTATCATGTGCTGATGCAGCACTTACTTCCGGTTGCTCTCCGTGGAATCCTTCCAGCTGATGTCAGGAAAACTATTACAAATTTATGTGTTTTTTTCAAAGGAATTTCGTGTAAAGTGCTTGATGTGGAGACGCTGGATAAACTACAGAATGACCTTGTGATCACCATGTGTCAGTTGGAAATGTATTTTCCTCCTTCGTTTTTTGATATTATGGTGCATCTACTTGTTCATCTTGTTAGAGAGATCAAACATTGTGGTCCGTTATACCTTCGATACATGTATCCGTTTGAGAGATATATGGGTATACTGAAAAAGAAAATGAAAAACCGTCGGCGTCCAGAGGGAAGTATAATTGAAGGGACAGTAACAGAGGAGGTAGTTGACTTCTGCACTCACTACTTACACGGTGTTGATGTTATTGGATTACCGAAAGCAAGACATGATGGCAGGCTTAAAGGGGTTGGTACCTGTGGGAAAAAATTATGCAGAGTTGATTTTGATACATTGAACAAGGCACATCTGGTTGTGTTGAATCATTCTGAAGTTGTTGAACCGTATTTCGATGCACACCTAGCCTACCTCAAAACAAAACACCCAACGATGAGTAATGCCAAATTAAAAAAAGAGCAGAATGCAACATTTGTTAAGTGGTTCAGACAGAAGGTGTTGTATGAAGATTCAAGGAACGTGGATGAAATGATCCAGTTGTTGGCACTTGGTCCAAATCTCGATGTGTTGTCTTATGAAGGATATGATGTAAATGGATTTTCGTTTTACACTGAACGTCAAGATTGTAAATCGACAAACCAGAACAGTGGTGTGCATCTTATCGCTTCACAAGACATTTTCACAGGAACAAATCGTAATACACTGAAGAACGAATATTATGGTGTTATTGAGGATATTTGGGTCTTGAATTACACTAGTTATGAAACTTGTGTATTTCGTTGCAAATGGGTGGACAACAAACAGGGATATCGTGAGGAGGATCATGGTATGAAGCTAGTTGATTTAACGACAGCGGCTCCTACTGATGAACCCTTTATCGTTGCATCAAAGGCAAAACAAGTATTCTACTGTCGTGATCAGTCTAATCCCAGATGGTCTATTGTAATGCAGAGTAAAAGATCGATAGTTGGGATTGATAATATTGTTGATGAGGATGAATACGACTGTGAAGATGAAACAGATGTACCTATTCGGTTGCCGATGGAGGTAGATAATGTAACTAATTTTGAATATCGAAGGTCCGACCACAACGAAGGATTGTGGATTGAACGATGAAATGTTATTTTGTAAGTTTGGTTGACAATATTATATTAATTATTTCATTTTTGTCATGTTTCAATATTTGATTCAGTAGATGTTCGTATTAACCTTGTTAATTGTTGATTATTTTTCAGATTATGGATCCTGACGATAGAGTCGAAGAGGACTTACTGTTGGGGTTGGATGATATTGACGATGACGTCCCTACTGAAGAACCACCAGCTACATCTACTTCGCAGGACACTCGGAAGGGACGTGGACCGACCCGTGGGTTGAAGGAGAAGAAAAATGCTCCCATCGATTTGTTCTGGGACAAGTACCTCCGACATTCTGGTGGGTCGAAGCAGCAGTTTGCTTCTTACTTGGGATTGATGGTAAAATCCCATTGTTCGATTAATAAGGATTGGAAGCATCAAGAAAAGGCAGACAAAGACATCATGTGGCAGATGGTGCAGAAGAAATACAATGTCGCGGCTGAACTTCGGAAGAAGATTGAATCACTTTTAGCGACATCGCTGCGACAATTCAAGCATCGGTTGGTAGATGGTTGGATTAACAAACCGGGCTCCAAGAGGTCACCGCCGTGGGTAGTGTATGATGGTATGTTCACGGAGGAGGACTGGAAGATATTCTACGACCATCGCCAGACTGAAGAGTTTAAGGTACTTTTACAATTATTCTGTCTTAATTATTTAAGGAATAAAATTTAACAAATATTTTTTTTATGTATAACTTACAAATATACAAATTTTGTAACAGTTACGTCAAGAACAAGCGAGACGTAACCGGGCGAAGAATGTATATAAGCACTACATGGGGCGAGCTGGATATACGGGGCGGTTGGAGAAGTGGAAGAGCGAGGGCTTACTGACGAAGACGAATGAAGACGGCACTCAGTCAGTTGTTGATACTGTTGACGATGCAAGTAGGGTGCAGACATTTATGCTGGGGCGCATGAAGAAAAATGAAGAGGGAGTCTATGTGTTCCCGCAGAGCGAGACTGCTGAGTTGGCTTCAAAGATTGTAAGTATATATTTTTAAAAGTTGTTGTTTACTAATTAGTAACTTCATTTCTAATATTTTTGTAATTTAAAATAGTCTGGATCTACTGATCGATGGGAGATGGTCCCGGCCCCTCCGTCTCAGGATGATCCACTGAATAAGGCCCTTGGGCAAAAGGATCATCCAGGGCGAGTGCGGGGGCTTGGAGGGGAAGTTCGCCAAAAAGACGTGTTTTCTACGTCTCGATCGAGAGTACCGCAGGCTGAAATAGAGAGAATGGTGGATGAACGGGTGCACGACCGGTTGGCGGAGTCGGAAAGACGTCACGTGAGCTGAGGAGCCAGACGTCGACTCTTAGGCGGTGCATGCTCCTACACCGACACCTACTCTACACCGGCGTCTGCTCCTACTGCGACGGCGGATACATCGATAGTGGCCGCGTCTCCTACACCGGCACCTACTGCTACACCGACGTCTGTTCCTACCACGACGGCGGATACTGTCGATGATCCTGCACCGACGTCTGCTCCTACCACGACGGCGGATACTCCGATGGTCGATCATCCTGCACCTTCTTCTCCTACCAGAGACACATTTCCTTATCAAAACCTTTCGGTTTGTTCTTTTTTCCTCCTTAGTTATTTTAACATTACTTTTAAAACAATATAATTTTATTAGCTTGCTTACTGTTGTGAGTTGATGTAGGTGGCTAAATCATGTCATCTGTTTCAAGTGTTGGATGGTGGGACTGTTCATGTTGCATTCGGTCGGGTTTTACAGACCGGACCGAACACTGTAGTACATTTCAAGCCCATCCCACCTCTCCACGCTCGTGTGATGGTAGACTATTGTGAAAGGTCATGAGGACTCTCCCCTTCCGTTGGAGTGGAATCAGTGGAGTAAAATAGTTCAAGCAAAATCTTCAGTTGTTCCATGGCCATATTCTCTCATTGATGTCAGTGACAAGGTAAACTATTTACATGCTTACTGTTCAGTTTTTTACTTGACTGTTGACTGATATGTTAATTATTTAATTTTTGTATACTATTAGATTGATAAGGAATTAAGACCGGTTAAGAAGAGGAAAGTGGATAAGGGGAAGGAAGTTGTGAAATCAAATGAGGAGAGTCAGAGTGTGAGAAAGGAAGTGGTCAAGCCTTTCGATATGACTCCTAGGAGAGCCCCATTCTGACACCCAAGTATCTGAAGAAGTTGACAGACAAACAAAAAATGCTATATGACTTTTTCATGACGAAGCCACAGTCTGTCACCAATTTCAACATGAAAGTGTCTAAGCATGTTTTCCACTCCCCCGAGCCCAGAGATCTGATGATTACCGTGAGCGATCTAAGAGAATTTTTGATGGGAGACCTGCTTAACATCTCTGTGATTCAGGCCTATTGTCTGTAAGTATCTTTTAAATTATTAAATTATCTTTCATTTTTTTAAGCTATTTAACATATCTTATGAAAAAATGTTGTTTAGGTGTTTGACTAGTAGACTGCTAGCGAGCAAGAGATTATGTGCCCTCTCTTTCTTGTGTCCGCAATTGATGTCAGCAAATCAGGCCGCATTGGATGAGCAAGGATGTGTACAGCATGTGAGGCAGGGATTTTGTTCTGCGGTGCGAAGAAAAAGCAAATATTTGCTGATCCCATATCATCAGATGTAAGTACACAATAACTGTAATTTTTTGCTTCCTAATTGTGATATTTAATAATTGTTGTACAAAACATTCTTTGTTTTATCTGTGGCAGCAATCATTGGATGTTGTTGGTGTTGTGTATCGACACCTCATGCTTATTGATACTAGACCCATTGGGCGGCCCTGATGACCTTCGAGAGATCGCTGTAGAGAAATGTTTGAAGGAGTGAGTATTCAAAATTTTAATGCATTCTGTATTTATTTTAAGCTTGTCCTAGATTATTGACAATAAATGGCTTCATTTTAAAATGCTGTATTTATGCAGGGGTCATAAGCTTGGTTTGAGTGATGTGAAGAAACCATTCTCCATCTTGGACTTCCATTACATACGTGTAAGTAATCATTTAATTTATGCGTTTTGTATTAAAGTTAAACGTTTAATTTTTTGATCTATCTAAAGTTGGTAATCCATGGATGGTGTGATGACAGTGTCCTCAGCAGCCTGATTCACAAGCTGTGGCTATTATGTGATGCGGTACATGTTCGAGATTGTACAAAATATTGACACGCTTGCTGATGATGACAAGGTAAACCATACCAATCAAAGTTTTAGTTAAAGTTATTGCATTTGAAATAAAATTGTGTACTAATGATGATCAGTTTCTTTTTATGGACAGATCGTTTCTTTTTTCACACAAGCAGGGAGCACGTATTCCAAAATCGATCTCAACTTTGTAAGAGATCATCTATCGCAGTTTTGGTGTAAAAATTACTTGAGTGTTACTTAGATCTTATCCTAGTGTAGTTAGACTTACACTTTTGTTTGTGCTGAAGCAACGTAGACTCTCAAAGAGTTTGTAAAGTTCAACTCTCTCTTATTTTGAAAGTTTGAATGGGTTTGTTAGCAATTCGTTTTCAATGTTGCAATTCAAACTGGCAACTTTGGTTTATGGTCATATAGTGTGGTTGGTTATCAAAGGGCAATACCAGTTGGATGCCCTGTACAGGTTGTATATGCGATTGTAAATTGTGGAAAACATTTGTGGTAGAGGCTTAAAAAACAAAAAAAACTAAAAAAAAAAGAAAAAAAAACCACGGTTACTTAAAAACCGTGGTTTAAAATTCAGTGGAACGACATTTTAAACCACGGTTTTCTACAGAACCGTCATATAAAACAGTCATATACCACGGTTTTACAGATGAACCGTCGTTTAAAAGCCTGATATACCACGGTTACAAAGCCAAACCGTGGTATAAAATCTGTCTGATCCGCGACAAAAACAACAATTAAACGACGGTCATATAGAAACCGTGGTTT
This sequence comes from Limonium bicolor, assembly GCA_023374045.1. Taxonomy (NCBI): domain Eukaryota; kingdom Viridiplantae; phylum Streptophyta; class Magnoliopsida; order Caryophyllales; family Plumbaginaceae; genus Limonium; species Limonium bicolor. The sequence continues at coordinate 311,335,375 of CM041777.1, read as the reverse complement.
ATAATCGCGATTTTAAACGACGGTTTTGAACCGTGGTTTATAGGCATTTTCGAATATACGACGCGCGTATTAACCACGGTTTGGAACCGTGGTATATAGGCTTTTTAACCGTGGTTTATAACATTTTCTGCACTAGTGCCAATACTTAACTCTTATCCTTAACTCAGTAAGTACTAAACATAGTTAGTAACAATCTCAAGTCTCGTGGGTTAGTGTAAAGAAAACACAATCACAACGAGAACAAATATAACCGGTTGCATGCTTTATCTTGTCTTAGTCATAGCAATTAAACAGATAGCACACAAGCCGAGAGACACCTCGTTAGCAAGCAGGTCACAAGAAAGATTGTACCGTTCACCGTCGACGATTGTTTGGTTTATCTCCTTCCAAGTCCCAATTCACCAATCCTAAAACATTCATTCAGTTTTAGGTTATTATTCAATTCAACTCATTACAATTACTTAACCTCCCTAGACACCAACTTTTACTCATTGTTTTTCACAAAGCCTTATGGTTTTTAACTTAACTTCTAAACGCATCACTTCCTCATTATCTATTATACTTGTTCACCCACTTAATAACCATTACACCCACCAAACATGCCCTTAGTAACTTCGTAACATCAATTCAAAGTCATTTCCACCATTTTCTTACACTTCCCAAGCTTAAACATGATTTTTAGTGTGGTCCGGGACCTTGTCCTCAACCTAAGTCCCGGACCTATACTTAGTTCAAACTCTCAGCTATTTTAATGTGGTGGTCCGGGACTTTGTATGGGACTTAAGTCCCGGACCATTGCAAGCTAAAATCCTCGGGGGTAAATTAGGGGGTGGTCCGGGACATCTTACAAGACCTAAGTCCTGGACATTTACAGGCTAAAACTCTCGGCCTTATTTTTGGGTTGGTCCGGGACTTCACACTGGACCTAAGTCCCGGACCAGCTATAGATTTCCTCCTTTTGTATGATTCTAAGTGTTGTTACACTTGTTCTCTTCATCTATAAATCACCCAATCTTCACACATGATCTAAAATATTCTAATACCAAAATAACATCATAAACTTGCCCAACTCCTTCTCTAACCTTATGACTCAATTTCTTACATAATCTCTTAACACTTGTAATATTTTTCCTTAGGTTTTCTAAGTGGTGTTTCATACCTATCATAACCACTATGCCAAAATGTCTCCTCACCACTATAACATCATCTCCCAAGCATCTCTCACCATCTAAAATTCCTTTATGTAGTTGCTTGAAGTTTTTTCTCAGGTTTGTTCCCTCTTCTTTAACACATTATTTCCTCTTCTCCTAACAAGACTTACATATATCCTAAACACATTCCCAAACTGCCTTTGGTGTATACCAAAACACTCTTTTGATTCCTAAATCTTCCATGATGATGCCTAAGTCATTCTAACTCACAAGAACACCTTAAACTCATTCTTTCTTTCGAGACAACCTCTAACTTCCTAGTGCTATCCTAGTCACGAAATCTCCTTAGAACATCTTAAACACTTAGGTTCTCCACTAAATTTTGCCATGGGTTCTCTAGTATATTGTTACACCTAAACACTTGGTTTTTCACCATCAAACAACCAAGATCACTCAAATTCTCATTACAACATCTTAAAACACAATTTACACCAAAACTACACCACATCATCATATAGTGTATATACTTAAAATGCTTGGCACTTAGGCCCTTAAAAGATAATAATCTTAACCACTGAATTTCCACATATAGTTGCCTTTAACCTGCAAATACACACAACAAGGCTCCCATTGAAATAAATGCTTCTTGTAATTCATCTCAACATTGTTTGACTATCTCTTTTCTCATTGGCTCCTTAGTCACAAGTTCTCAAACACAGTCATTGTTTCTCCTAGGTTATATATAGCCCTTTTCTAATGTAAACTCTACACTAAACTCATCACATATCTAAATCCCATTCCCTTAAACAATAAAACACCTTAAGGTAAGTAATTTACCTTGTTCTTTTTCAAGCTTTACAAACTTTCTTCCTTAGGTTTTTCCTTGCTCAATCTCGGTCACCACTTAAACTCTCCTTGCCAATGTTCTAACCAATATCCAATGACTCCAATGAGTACTAGATAATACATTAACCCTAAGGAACAAACCCTAGGTTAAAAATGTGCTTTAAGGTATTAAGGTGATTGTTTTACCTTGGTTTCTCAAGACAAGCTTGGATATGAAGCAAGAAGGACCTCCTTTATCCTTTGGAGAGTAGAAAACAAGCTAGAACAAGGCATAAACATGGAGTCCCATGAGTACAAATTTTCGGACAAGGGAAGAAATGATGGAAACCTAGATTTTCTTACATATTATTTACCTTAAGAGAATGGAGAAGTTAATGGAGTCTCCAAGCTTGAGTTTCCTCCTCTAATGGCGATTTGCCTTGGCTCCAAAATGAGGCTCTTGAAGTTTTGAAAAGATAGGAAGAAGGAGTTTAAGCTAACTAAGAGATATATGTGCTTGGTTTTGATTTTGGAGCTTAAATGAGCAAGATGTGGGCAAAAGAAGATGGAGCTAACATGGAGGTTGCTTCTTACGTGAGAGAGAAGGAAGAGAGCAAGAGAAATCGATGAAGATGGTGAAGAATGAAGAAAGGAGGAGAGAGGACTACTAAAGGTAAGATATTATGTTAAAAGGTAAATAGTGTTTTTACTTACTTTTGCTTTATTCATTACTTAAATAGATAAGTGTGGTGAGTCACACTTAAAAATCGGCCCCCTTAGTCAAACAAGGTGTATTGTGGTCTTTGTTGACCATTTAATTGACTTACTTTGACTAATGTCTTAAACTAGCATTATTTGGTTACTATTCACTAAACAAGGCACATAATTGTGAAATTTTTTATTTCCCATTGATTTAGACTTCCTAATGTGATACTAATTAGTACACATGTTAATTAAAGGTTAATGATGGACATTTAGCCACTCAAAACCTATTTACAAGACAATTTTTCAAAAATGTGCTATATAAGACTCCTTAAAGCACATTTTGTGTTTTAACTTGTTTTCAAGCTTGGTTTTCTTTGGTAATTGGTTTAAAATGACCATTATGATATTACTAAAGTCTTAGAATGATATTTGGGTGCTCACACAAGTCTCTCCAAGCTTAGAGCACGTTTTTGCCTAAACTGCTCTTTTGGTGTTTCCTTATGTTTTCTTTGATTAGAAATGTTTCTTAATGTTTCTAAGGCATTATTTAGCCTCCTTATAACTTAGTTTATCACTTAAACACCATATCTAAGTTTGGGGTATTTCAGAATCAGTTAGAAGTCCTATTCTACATTACTCGATCCATACAATACACAACATAGCATACACACACTTCATTCTCATCCATTCATTTCATGAATTATACAAAATGAGAGTTAAGATAAATATTCAACAAGGAACAATATCATATAAGCAAAAGTAGGTGCAATAAATCTGATTCGTGCATTTTATCTTCTTTAGGTGATCAACTAGCACACAAGCACACAAATCAGAGTAACCAAGGTAGCATACAGGGCATGAGAAGTTCATACCATTCACCATTGTCCTTGGACTCACCGACTCTCCTTCGGTGTTCAATTCATTCAAATCCTATAACATACATAGAATTTGGCGGTTAATTACCTATAATTAACCTAACCCATTTCATCTTTAGTGTTTCCCGATTTACAACTACTAATCCCTTACAAATCAAATTCATTCACCTAAGTTACTTACTTCTCATTACTTTCCAAGCTTGTTTATACCCTTAATGACCATTAAACATCATTAATCAAGTCTTATTACCTTATACTATCATTACCATTCAAGTCCCCATCATTAGAATGCATTAAAACACATTCTGGGCAATTTTTGGGGTGGTCCGGGTTTGTGTCTGGGGTTACAAACCTGAACCAATCCGAGAAATCACATTCCTATTTTTGCTATGGTCCGGGTTTGTGTACCGAGAAACAAGCCCGGACCACACCTTGTTTTGAGTTTCTGCCATGTTTTTGGGGTGGTCCGGGTTTGTGTACCAGTTTGTAAACCCGGACCATCCCTGTTACACATTAAATTACAGTTTTTAAGCCTCATTTCAACCCCTAATTCATACTCAATCCTTTCCTAATCTTTCCCCCATGTAATCTAACATGTTTTTACACCATTTAGGCACACTAAACCTCCTTAAGCCAATCATTATACCCATCACTCAACCACTGATAACTTTACACATTTTTCTCTGATAATGCTCCTAGAACTACTGCTATAGATTTTTGATTTCTTCCTTTCTTCACTAACCCAATGGTTCTTTTATTGCCTTATTTCCATTATAAGCAACCCAAGTATTACCCAATACAATACTCCTCCAAATCTAGTCCCCATGGAGATTCACTACTCATTCAAACTCCAAAACATACCTAGTGCATCCTAGGTTATTTCTTCTCATAAAGCACACAAGTCTTCTAGTTTCCCATAGAAATTTGGACAGAGGTTCCCTAAAATTCTAACATTCCCAAAGCATCATTTTCATCCCATTACGCCAACTCAACTAGCCATACCCACAATGGATACTAACAACACATAATTCCTGCACATTCTCAACAATAATCCCATTGTGCATAAACCTTAAATACTTGGATCTGAGGCCCATAAACATTTCATAATCAATACCTAAATACCTCCATCACTTAGTCACCATTGTAGCTGCTTATACAATACTTAAGCAATGTAATTTCCTCATACTACTAGCATACAAAATCTGTACAAAGTTACTCCATTACCTTGGTGCTTCTAGTTTCTTTTTCTTTCCTTCTTTCCCCTTTCTTCTCCTTGCTCTTTCCTTTCTTCTTGCTTCTAGTTCAAAATAGGCCAAGCTTCAGCCATTACCCAAGGATACACAACTATACTTAATCAATCCCTAGCCCTTGAGTTAAACCCTAGAAGTGAAGAGAATATTTAGGGCTTAAGGTGGGGTATTACCTTGCAACTTATAGGTGAAGTTTTAGGCAGTAAAACTGACATGGCTCTAGCTCCAATATTGCATAACCCAAACCGGCTGGGCAAAGAGCAGGAAGAGGGTTCAACGTTTGATTTTTTAGTTGTAAAGGAAGAGCTAGAAAGAATGAGTTTTAAGCTTCCTTTCTTACCTTAAAACATTAAGAAGATGGTTTCGCTCCTATTGGTCTCCTTTAACCTTAAAATGGAGATTCATCCATGGGGACCAACTTCACCATTTCCATATTTTAAAAAGAGGGGAATGATCTCCAAGAAGAGGGGAGTTCAACGGTGTAATTATTTTTGTGTTTTGACTTTGTTTTGGCTTTGAAAATGGGAGAAGAAGAGTGGATGTATGGGAGAAATGTAAATCGCCATTAATTGCTTGAAGGAGGAAGAAGGGTCTGGTGAGAGAGGGAGCAACCCGTGAGAGAAAAAGAAATGGGGAGGAGAGAGAGTTAGAGAAGTGCTTTTGCACTTTATTCCCTTTTTCTTTCTTCTTTTTGTTTTCTAGTGAGTGAGAGGGTGTGAGGGCTGGAAAAACGTGAACCACGTATAAGAGAGGGAGCCAGCCTTTTATTTACATAATGGAGGGGAATGTTTGGTATATTTACATTTTACACCCCACAAGTTTCTAGTTTTTACACTATTCACTAACCGGAACCCGTTTTCCAAAATTTTCTCGTTTAATTAATTTTAATGGTCCTAGACCTTCACTAATGTCTAATTATAGACATTTGATCGACTAAAATTATTACGGGTCTATTTAATCTGCTTAAAGTCGCGTTTTCCCGGTTTCCTCAAAAAACACGCTTTAAGGTTCATTAGTGGTTTTAATCCATTTTATGGATCTGTTTTCTTCGGGAATTGTTTCTACATATTATTTAGGCATGATTAAGCCTTAGGAACCCACCTAGGATCCTAGTCAAGGTCACATAACTCCTACGGTTATGTAACACTTGTTTTTACATTTTTCTCTTTTTAAGCGTTTTCTTCTTTTCTTTGGTTTTATTTTCTTCACCATTATTCTCTAGGCACTATTAGTCCCTTAATTACTTTATTATAATGATTTAATCACTATAACTATGTTTGGGGTATTTCATCTTCTGTGCGCAATTACCACAATTAAACCATTAATGAATGCGTATGTTCATATTACATACGCACCAGTCATCAAAACAAATTATTTTGTGCTAAGCACACCATAGTTCACGTACACTTGTACGTTAAAACACACTAAGAGCTTTTAGGCTCTACCCCTCTTAAAAAGGGATTACGCCCACGTAATCTATCACTGAACATTGGTTTAAAATGTTCTGCCGTCGTGAAGTATTTTAACTTCCACGCGGTCTGTTATACAATGCGTTCTGGTTAGAGGATCTTAACCATATTGGTGGTTTAGTCCCTGAACCAAGAATTCTCATCGGAGTTTGTTTAACTCTTAACTAGTTTCGATTCTGGCTTGTCGAGGTTCTAGGCGTTAATAATTAGCCGTTTACTCATATTCACCATCTGAATCATTGGCTCACTAGCTACTGCTGCGCGACCCTGATAACTTAGAGGTTTGGTTTGGCCCTTTCGTTATTCATAATGTATTGTACATCTCCGATTTATCACCTTTATCTTGTGAATAACGGTTTCTCAACCGACGCGTGGTATCTCTTACCGTGCGCGAATTCGGTGTGTTTTTAAACTTTGTAACTCTTACTGTATCCTCGGGGTTATTCACTTGGTTTCATCCGACTTATTGTCGGTTGAGGTTGAGCTACTACCTAATATGTAGTGCTCCCAAGGTTATTTCCAACACTTGAGGTATATTCCATACCGGTATTTGGTATTTAGTGCTACTGTAGTCCCTTTTTCCTGATCATGCCTCCACACTTGGTTCTGTACAAGTATTCTTTCATTGTACTGCCGTGCATTTTCTATGCATCGGTCCTTATAGCGTTACCAATCTCTTTCCGCCTTTATTGCGGTGAGGTTCAACCACTTTGACGGTTGGCATTTACTGGTGCGTTTGCACAACTTCCGTATCCAGTACGGGTTGATTACTTAGCAATCGGGTATTCTTGTCCCGAGGCTTAATACTTCACTTATCGTGTAAATTTACTAGGATTACACTTCCATTCCTTATGCAACTGTGATAGAAACTCACATCACATTCAAACGAGATCCTTATCTCATATTACCGGCTACTGGCTTACTGCCTAGTTTATTTGCTATCACTTACCGTTGTATCTCCACTGAGTCCATAACATTATTTAACAATATTCGTACAACGGTCGCTTACTGCGCACCATGTTCTTACTTCTTGTACAACATTAACTTGCATGGCATCCACTCTCCTATTAGCTTCCGCTCATGTACTTTCATCATTCGTATTATGGTTCGTCATTCATTTGGATGACTACTGAATTCACTATTCTTCAAGTCTTTATGCTCCTTAAGCGTTGTTCACTCTACATTTAGCATCACACACCTATGGTGGTTGCTATTAGACTTATTACTCTTCCGGTCTCCACAACTGGTACAAACACTTCTTTTCGTATTATTCTTATTCAAATCATTCTTGGGTAATAACAATATGGTCAATCCTTAACATATTTCTTGAACTTGGTTCAGATAACTACCGCTCCCGCGGTCTCACAATATCAAGAGGTATCGCCACTCTTAAAGCAGTGGTTCGTTCTCCGCTCTATTAACTTGTACAACATAAACTTTTATAATCAATTTAAATTTACATATCACATTTGGTTTGTGGCTTATAAGCCTTATTGCCTGGAGCTCTACTCATTGTAAGCTGTTCATACAAATTTTACTTCTCCGTACACCATCACATGGTTTGGAGGTTGTATTGGGCTCCATGACGAGATCGTTCCATCGCGCTTCCTTCCATGGGATGCCCTTTAAGAATGTCAGACTGCCTCCTGACGACTTATATTTAAACTGAGTGTTAGTTTCAACCCTTGCGTTTCTATCACGTTATTTCGTTCAACAATTGTTGACCCCAAATACCCTTCAGGATTGCTCCTGGGTGTTGCTAAATTATGCCATTCCATCTGGCTTGTACTTATAGGTATGTTTAATATCCTCTACATGGAAGATCGATTTCCCCTGTTAGCCTAGGTGATTATTTGGGGAATTTCATCCCGCTCGTTGTACACTAACGAATCCATATTAGGCGTCTGTCTTACCATGTATAGGCTGGTTCATCGTTCCAGCTATCATGTTTATCCCTCAGGAATCTTAAGACATATGTGATGTCTTTACATAACATTGTGTTTCCTGACTCTTAAACATTTCCTTGAAACGAATTCACTAATTCCTTTAGTCTCGTTAACTTAACTGGGTTCCTTTACTTCAACCATTTGTGGTAATCCTTCGCTCTTGTTTGACTTTTACTACAGACCGTAGTATGGAGTCAACTACTTCCCGTGTTCCTGACTCTACTCGTATACATATGTCGGGTACCCTACTGATACATTGCTACTTACCCGACTTCCCATAACCATAAGGTCTGTCAGGCCCACAAGCTCATATCGGAGTGCGGTCGTCCCACATTTCATTTTTGTACACTCGTAGTGTCTGTCACACGCCTATGTGAAGTATTTTGTTGTTAATTCCTCTTATATCCACTGTTAGTATTTAGTACGGACTCATTGATATCCTCGGGTTTTAGGATTTTTTTGAGGTTGTTTGAAAGTTGTGTAACTTACCTACCATGTGGCGCTGAGGCCGATGTAGGTTCTCTGGTTTAGTTTAAAAGAAATTCTGAAAAATTAGAAATAAATATGAGTTTGGAAGAAAATTTTGGCTTTGAAGAGAGTTTGAATAAATCTAAGCTGAAAGAAAAAATTCTCATGGTATTACAATGTCTTCCTGTCTTAACCGAGTTTAGCTTCTCGCTGACTGGTATATTCCCAAATACAAAGGTTAGGCTGTTAAGCCCTTCCAAGGATATGATGATCTCATTCAACTTCATGGTACTTTACTAAGCACTTCATTGTTGTTAAAAATCTCCCCGAACAGCCCTGTTATAGCAGCACTTGCTATGGCAAGTGCGCCATGTTAACTGGCTATCGGTTCACACATACCGGTTGCGGTATTGTTTTTACCCCACCCGCACCGTAATCAGTGGCCGTTGTCGGCCCTTACTTTGATAGTCTAATTTGGTAATTAATCTTCTGCACCACTTCTCATTGGTCTTCACATGGTAATCATTAGCTAGGGCATTTCCCATTCTTGGAGACCCCTATTTACTTAGTACTGTATCTTCCTCATGGCCCGTTCCCACGCATTTGTCGTGATTACTGAGACTTGTCTCTTGTTTGGGTACTATGTTGTAGTCCTATTGAGGTATGTTTTATGTACACTCCTATAGTTGTCTGAACTATGACCACCGGGTATTATTATAACCTCTTTGGCACTGTAGGTTTGGAATTACCCACTCCTGACTAGTTCCTTAGTCAGTTGGTATACCGTTGGTGTACTATTTAACAATTGTGGTCCCGTAGACACTCGTCTCAGGTTTTATTACTTCAATTTCTTGCTTTGTTGCACGGTTGGTGTGTGCCTTCTTGTTGGGCAAGCTGGTTGCTCTCGATTGCTAGACATGTCGACCCAGGTTGCCAGAAATTCCATTCTCCTGTGCGTAGGATTCTTCAATTCTTCGCCATTCAGTGCGGTTAACATCTCTCACATGGGAACCGTCTCCGGGATTCCTAGTTTTTTTAATCAACTGTAAGACAGGTTCTCCATACTTACAAAGATATTTAATGACAACTAGATCGGGTTTTCTCGAGTAAGAGAGGACTTTCATCTCTCTGGCGTTCTTTCCCGAGTTATAAAACAGGGGTTGGGGAGGCCGGGAATGATATTGTAGGTTTCCAGTACACACTGGTAATTCCTAGCTACCGTATCTGTCATGCTATCACTCAACCCTTAACCCAAAGTATTAAATTCCTAACTCGGTACTTCCTAAGCTCGGTATTTCTAGTCATCAGAGCGATACTTCGCTCTGATACCACTTTTTGTAACACCCCAACAACAAACACAACACTTAACAAATGATTGCAACGTAATACACAACTCAAAATTTACTTATTTCATTGGTGTTACACGCCGTTAACCACCCACGTGGCTAACAAAGCTAATACTTATACATTGTATCGGTCTGATGGACCAGATTCCCGAGCAACTACACATTACAATCTTGTTCCATTCCTAAACAATCAATTACATTTACATTCCAACTGTACCGAGTCTTTGCAAACTATTGCCGAAAACAGTTTCGGTCTTACTACACCTACAATACATATGTAACTAAATAACTACCCATGTACAAACTACCATCCCGTCCTACTCTCGAACGGCTTCCAGCTCCATTTTACCTGCAAGGAAAAAGGGTCGCCCCCATGGGGCTCAACACGTTTGCTGGTATGGTAATCGTGCAGCCCGCATACTACCGGGCCACGCACAACTAATTGTCGTCTAAGCATGTGGTTGATTATATTTAAAGCATACATATAGGACCACAACACATAACACATTAACACACATACAACACCCATAAGAATAGCAATACTAATTGCATAACAACAACAACACACATAACACATTAGCAACGAATCCCTTGAGGGAAACGAACTAAACACCAGTTAGTCCAACTTGGTAAGCCTAGAGAGTGATTTTAGTCTCATGTTAAGCTCGTTACACAATAGCTTATTGGGTGTGTTGGTCTTAATATAGAACCGACCACACCGTCACACCATAATTTTATTTATAGGTGTCGGATATAGTGACCCAATCACACCTTATACATAATCCCCCTAGCCCGAGCAATAGTCAGGTAGGAAAGCCATTTATCTTAGGCTTGTGGGTGATTGTAATCCTAGGAGGAAAAATAATCAATAACAGAGTGGGAGTCGAAGCGAATATAGACATCAACTCCCAAACAAACTTTACCATAATCCCCCTATCCCGAACAATAGTCAGGTAGGAAAGCCTTTTATTAGGCTTGTGGGAGATTGAATTCCAAGAAGGAAAACAACCAATAACAGAGAGGGAGTTAAGGCAAATGTAGACATCATCTCCCAAACAACACGCGCGACTGGAACGACCGGATTCCTCACCCCCCATAATACATATATTAGTTAGGAGTTCCTTTATGGAACTTATCATATTATGACACCATGTGGTGTTACAAACTTGATTAAACACACAAGGAGGTAAACACTTTTGCACACAAAAACAACACACACCTAACACACGGATAGCCGTAGTTAGAATGTTCCTTAGGTTGAAACATTAAAAACCAGGTACCGCTCTCTTACGTATCATAGTTTGGTTGACTAACGGGTTAGCACGTACTCGAGGTTAACGGTACCTGTACACACCAGACACAATAATAACAACGAATGTAAACTCATTTCATGATTTAAGTCTTACAAAGTCATAAACATCCAGAAAAACAAACAACACACAAGCCGGTGTAATCCGGTAGGACACAGGTTGCAAGAAAACCATACCTGTCACCTCGAGGATGGCTAACCTACATGGCGACCTCTTAGTCCCAGCTGCCATCTCGTCTAGTTTTCGTTCCTATTATTCATTCAATTGAACGGTTAATTACCATTCCCACTTTCCAGTTTACTAATTACTTCACATAATTATGTTGTAAACTTTCAAACTTAAACTTATACTTGTTCGCCCTCTTAATGGTCATTATAATTCACCAAACATCTCTTAAACATCCTTATAACATCAACACCTAACAATCCCCTTCATTACATGTCATTGTATAACCTTAAACATTTAAATCATCTTACTTAACTTAATCCCTTAAGTCCTTGTATCCTTGTCTTTTTAATCATCATTGCCTTCTTAATGGCATACCACTAATAACACTTAGTATTCTTAAAATTTAAAATTTATTATTAATTTTTTTTACTTAGTATGGGCCGACCGACCCACCGACCGACCCAACCCCCTGGGTTGGTCCATTCCAGAAACATTCGGGTTCACTGATTTTTGCCCGACCAACCCAAGCTCACTCCAACCGACCTAAAGTCCTCTGGGTCTGTCCGTTCCAAAACTTACTCGCTGCCTTATTACAGTCCGACCGACCTAGCCAGGGTCGGTCCCCTGGGTCGATTGACTGTAGAATTTTCCCAAAATTTGTCTAACTTTCTCCAAACTTCTCCTTATGTTTCTTAATAGGTTCTAACATCATTTGGCACACTAAACGTTCATATATCATCCACCAAACTCATTTTTTAACTCACTTCTAAACTCCTCAAACACTTACTCAAACTCTTAAAAAATTCCTAACACTTGTAACATTTTCTTGCAAAAATCTCATACCACATACAACATTTCCCTTAGGTTTCTAAGTGGTAATTTATGCCTACAATATCAACTAACCAAAGTGTTCCCCTCAATCATCATTTTGCATTGTCATCATTTCCCTTACACATACTCCTTAAGGTCTTTTCCACAAGTTCATACTTAACCCTTCACAAGGTATTATACCTCTTTGTTACCAAATTTGCACAAGGCTTTACCACATTTCTACCATGACCTTGGTGTATCTAGAAATCATTCATTAGTTCTCTAAACCTCCAAGACAATGCCCAAGACATTTTAACACTTAAGAACTCCTTAACTCACTTTCTTTCACCAATTTAAACCTTAACCATTCCTAGTACAACCTAGGTCACCAAATTTCTTTTAAACACTTAGAACTCCTTGTTTATCAACTAAACTTTGCCATAGCTTCTCCAGTATAACCTTACACACAACCACGTTGTTTTTCAACCTTAAACAATTCAAGACATTCATCTTTACAAGGAATGTTCTTCACACACAACTACACCTTAAACTACACTACATCACAATATAGTGCATAAACTTAAATTGCTTGGCTCTGAGGCCCTTAAATAACACGGCTCTTAGGCCCTTAAATTGCAATAACCTTAAACACTGAATTTCCACATACAATTGCCTTCAACCTGTAAATACACACAACAATGCTCCCATGTCCTTATAGTCCACCTTGTTGATAGTTTTCTAACTCATTTCCCATTGGCTCTTTAGGTTGTTTATTTAGCAAATATAACTCAATTTCCTATTACAGAAAACCACATTAGGTTAGGTTATTTACCTCTTCCTCTTCAATATTTTTCTCACTTGTTTTCTCTTTTTCTTTCTTCATTGAAAATCGGCAAGGAGTTTTTATCACTTGTCAATCTTCTAACCAATACACATATAAGAGTAATGAGCATTAAGCTTCATACTTAAACTCATAAACGAACCCTAGATTACATAAGTGTTTTAAAACACTAAAATGGATGTTTACCTTGGAAGTGGATGAGAGTTGGATTAAGTAGCAAGAGAGGACTCCTCCTAGTCCTTTGAAGTTCAAATCAAGCTAAGAAAAGAGCAAGAGAAAGCACCATCAAGAGGTGATTCTCGGTCACATACAAAAACAAGAGGAAAAGTAGATTTTCTTTGGTTTTCCTTACCTTGAAGCAAAGGAGAACGACAAGGTGTAAAAAGATGAGTCTTTCCTCCTCCAATGGCACCGAATTGAAGTTCTTGGAGATTTGAAATGATAGAAATGTAGAGCTCACTCTAACTAAGACAAAGGTAGCCTTGGAATTAACTTTGAAGCATGAAGCTAGGAATTACAAGCAAAAGAAGTTCAAGAATGGAGATGGACTGTAGCAAAACTGGCTGGAGCTTGGGAGAAGATGAAGAAAACGGTGGAGGAAGGTGGGAAATGAAGAAAGTAAGGAGAGAGGGATGACTTGTGAGATATTTGTCTAATAAAGTAAATAGTGCTTATACTTTTCCCTTCTTCCTTTCTTAATAAGCTAGCAAATGGTGATGACTCACCACAAGGAAAAACTGGCCCCCTCCACTACTAGGATATTAAGGAGCTAGTTTGACCATTTATGAAATACCCCAAACCTTAATAAGTTGTTTAAACATTAAATAATAAATTATTAAGACTAAAAAGAGTCTTAGAATCATTAGTAAACAATCTAATAAATAGTAAATACAACAAATTGCCTAAAAGGGCAATATGGGCAAAAATATGCTCTAAGCTGGGGATAATCTTGGTTAAGGCTTAATGAACTTACCAAGATCTTACTTGTATATTAATGAGCCTATTAAATCAATTACCAAAGAAAACCAAGTTTGAAGACAAGTTAAAACGCAATGTGCTTTAAGGAGTCTTAAAGCACGTTTTGAAAAAAAAATTGTCTTGTAAATGAGTTTTGAATGGTTAAATGACCATCGATACTCTTTGATTAATATGTGTACTACTTAGTATCACATTTGGAAGTTTAAATTAATAAGAAATCAATATTTCACTTCTATGTGTTTTGTTATAGTGAATAGTAACTAAATAAGCTAGTTTGTAACATGTGTCAACATGTGTAATTTAATTGAGCAATAAAGACTAAGTAACCCCTAATATTAAATGGGGGCCAGTTTTGCATGTGGTGAGTCACCACCCTTGCTAACTGATTGAGTAAATAAGTGAGTAATTGAAAAAGCACTATTTGCTTTACGTAATTAATCTCTTCAAAGCAACTACAATCAGTGATTCTCTTCATTCCTTCATTTCCTCTTGCTGTCTCACGTAGCCATCCCCTTCCCTGCTCTCTTTCACGATCGAACCAGCACACCACCAACATACAACTTCAAATCCTTGTAACTTCTAGCTCACTTGTCCAAATCAAAAACTAAGACCACCGATCTCTTAGTCTCATCAAGCTCTTCAACTTAGTCCTTTCAAATCTTCAAGAGCTCCATTTTTGGTGCCAAGAGGAATCTCCATGGAAGGAGCTTGAGTTCATCTTTTCATATATTATTCTCCTTTGCTTCAAGGTAAGGAAACTCAAAGAAAAATGATGTTTCCTTCATGTTTTATGTTGTCCGAAAATTGTTTTAAATGGTGTCCTTACGTTGCCTTGTTTAGCTTCATTCCAACCTTTCAAGGACTGGGTGGAGTCCTCTCTTGACACATTTCCAAACTCTCTTCAAGTTCTAAGTTGACAAGCAAGCAAATATCCTTACCGATTTCTGAAACAAGAAAGAAGTTGTGAGGAAATGAGGTAATTATGCTAACCAAAAATAGCTTGAAATTCCTTTGGAAAATGAACGTAGGTTGTCTTTTGAAACTACCTAAAGAGCCAATGGTAAATGACTTAGAAAAATGTTCTCAAGGAGACTAGTAAAGGACATATGTATTGCTGTGTGTATTTGCAGGTGAAAGGCAAATATATTGTGGGAAATTCAGTGTTTAAGATTTACACATTTTAAGAGCCTAAGTGGCTATGCAATTTAAATTGTGCACTATGTTGTTATGTGGTGTATATTTGGTGAAGTTTTGAGTATAAGAGTGTACTGGGAAGTTTATACATATGATGGGTGTAAAGAACTTACGTAGCAGGACTTGAAAAATTACAAGTACGTCGTTTCTGTAGGTTGGGTCCGGGACCTAAGTCATGGGTCATGTCCCGGACCAGAGGTCAAAATAGGCCGAGAGTTCTACATGGTTATAGGTCCGGGACTTGGGTCTTGTACAAGGACCGGACCAACCCCTTAAAATTACCGAGAGATTTTGCCTAGATGGTCCGGGACTTAGGACCTGTATGAAGTCCCGGACCACCCATTAAAAGAGACCGAGAGGATTGCCAAGTGTAGTCCGGGACCTAAGTTAGGGACCAAGTCCCGGACCACTATATAAATTTGGTTCTAGGCTATTAAACGATGACTAAGGATGGGGATAAGTTAGAGGTGATGTTATAGAGTTATGTAGGTCATGTTAGGAGTGTTATAAGGACATTTTAAAAGATGAGAAATTAAAACAAAATGTGGAAATGAGATAACTAGAAATGTGAAGTAATAATGTTAACAGTGGACTAGTGCGTTAATTGACCGACGTTACTAAATGTGTTTAGGATTCTCTCAAGGTGGGAACCAGTCGAAGCAAGGGCCAAGGTATGGTTTTCTTGCAGTCTGTTGCCTACCAGTTTACACCGGCTTGTGTGTTGTTTGTTTTCTGTGTGTTTATGACTTTGTAAGACTTAAGTCATGTAACGAGTTTACAGTTGTTCATATTATTATGTTGTTGAAATGTGACTCTTTCCCTTGTGTGTGTCTAACAAGACTTAACACTTGATTGTGATCTGTGTATTGTGTTGCAATGTTGTGCTTCTAACAAGTGCTAACGGGGAAGTGAGGAGTCCGGTAGTTCCGGCCACGCGTGTGAGTAGGGAGTCGAGTCATTTACCGGTGATTCTCTTTGTATGTTTAGGTTGTTTTCCAATTTGGTTTCAACCTTCCCTTTAGCTTATCCAAGGCTATTTT
>CM041777.1:311184977-311318499 GCA_023374045.1 Limonium bicolor | reverse complement strand
ATATGTATTGAAGGAGCTTTTTATGTGACTTTGTTCTAGCTTCATTCCAACTCTTCATGGACTAGGTGGAGTCCTCTCTTGCTAGATATTCAAACTCTCTTCGAAGAGCAAGGTAAAACAATTACATTAATGTTTTTGAAACAATGTAAAACTAGGGTTTACAATGAGATGGAGCTTATAGCTTGAATACTCATTACAATGTGTGTATATTGTTTAGAACTTGCCAAGAATCAAGTACTCTATCGGTTTTCTAAAGGAAACAAGAAAGAAGTTATTTTGCAAAGAGGTAAATCTACTAACCTAATGTTGTCTTAATGCCTTAGGAGAAATGAGCTTATAAATGCTTATTAAAACTACCTAAAGAGCCAATGGTGAATGACTTAGTAAAGTGTTCTCAAAAGCTTAGTAAAAGGCATATGTGTTGTTGAGTGTATTGCAGGTTAAAGGCAAATATATTGTGGAAATTCAGTGTTTATGATTTGTGCATCTTAAGGGCCTAAGAGCCATGTCATTTAAGGGCCTAAGTGCCATGCAATTTAAATTGTGCACTATATTGTGATGTAGTGCCTTGTGAGTGAAGTTTGTGTATAATAAGTACTTGATGGATTTTTAGTGTTCTTGGTTGTTTGTTGGTAAAAACAAGGTGTTTTGGGTTAGTAATGTTCTAGGAGAACCTATGTCAAAATTTGGGTAACAAATGTGAAGTTCTAAGTGTTAAAATGAGTTGTTGAGTTAAGGAGTATTTAAAATGGTTAAGTGTTGTTCTTGTGTAGGAAACATGCATTAAGGTGATTTGGGGATGTAACAAGGACTTAGGCATGAGCTTGAGATTTTAGTATGTACCAAAGCCATTTTGGACTTAGATAAATACTTAGGCAACCTTGGTAAATTAAGGAGAAAGTGTACCCTAGGAAAAGAGTTTCAAGAAGGATATAAGGAATTAGTGTGAGAGATGATGCTTGGGAGATGATGTTAAGATAAGGAGAAAAACATTTTGGGATAGTAGTTATCATAGGTGAGAAACACCATTTAGAAACCTAGTGTAAAATGTTGTAAGTGTTAGGAATTTTGTGAAGAAATAAGTAAAGGTTTAAGGAATTAGATAATGAGTTTTATGAGTGTTTAAGGATGTCTTAAGGTGTGTTTGAAGTGCCCAAATGAGGTTAAGGGGTACTAGGTTGTATGGGGTGAAGTTTGGAGTTGAATGTAAAAGGAAACAAAGGTCTGGGGCAGACCGAACTTGCGACCGAACTTGCAAGTTCGGTCGAGCCCGTTTACCCGCGAGAATTGGCTTCTGGAAAAGACCGACCTTGGGGACCGGACTTGCAAGGTCGGTCGGGCCTGTATTTTGAGTACGGATTGAGTTACTGGAAAGGCCGAACTTGGGGACCGGACATGGTAAGTTCGGTCGGGCTAAATTTACAAAGGGGAGAAACTCTCTGGAAGAGGCCGAACATAGGACCGGACTTGGTAAGTTCGGTCGGGCTAAATTTACAAAGGGGAGAAACTCTCGGGAAAAGACCGAACATAGGACCGGACTTGGTAAGTTCGGTCGGAGTAGAAAATTTTTAACGGAAATGTATTCTGGAATCGACCGAACTTGGGTAAGTTCGGTCGGCAAGGTCGGTCGGACCAAAATTTGTAAAAAAAAAAAAAAAACAGAAAAGAATGTGACTTATGTAGTTAACCCTAGGGTGTATAATGAAGGTAACCTAGGGTAAGATAGACATTAAAACATGTCATACAATTATGTTAAACACTTAGTAAATTTGGAGGTTAAGTAAGTTAATTAACCGACGTTCTTGAATTATGTATAGGAGTGACTTACGGAGGAAATCAAACGAGGCAAGGACCAAGGTATGGTTTCTTGCAGTCTGTTGTCTAGCGGTTTACACCGGTTTGTGTGTTGTATGTTTTTTTTTCTGTGTGTTTACAACGTTATAAGATTTAAGCATGTAATGAGTTTACAGTTGTTCATGTATTGTGATGTGATGTTGTGACTCATTTCCCTTGTGTGTGTCTAACATGACTTACCACCTATTGTGTGATGGTTGTTAAGTTCCACTATGAACTTCTAACAAGTGTTAACTGGGAAGTGAGGAATCCGGTTATCGGTCATGCATGTAAGTTAAGAGTAGATATCTGAATCAGATTCGACTCTTATGTTGTTAAGATTGTTCACCTTAATTTGGCGTTCGATCTCCCGCTAGCTTCTTCCAAAGCTTACCTATTCTGACTTATGATCGGTTTAGTGGGAACCTGTGTTTGTGTGGTGTGTTCGGGTCACTAAATCCGAACCATCTGTGACTTAAGTTACTCGTTCGTCTAACAGAACGGTAATGAGTGTGTTTAACGAGCTTGACATGAGAGTGAATCACTCTCTAGGCTCTTATGTTATTTGACCCTTGTGGTTTGTTATCGTGGAGTGAAAATCCACTGTGTATGTGTCGTTGAGCTATGCACCATTGATGCCATGCTCCATGTTATGTTATGTTATGTATATAATTGAATGCCATGTTATAATGACAAGTAGCTGCGCGTATCCCGGTAGCCGATGGGCTGCGCGTTAGCCATACCAGCCAAGGGTTGCTGACCCCCCGGGGGATCCATATTTCTTATACTGCAGGATGAGGATCGAAGAAGCGGAGTGGCTTTAGATCCTAGGATGTAATTACTTTTGTATACTTTGGATGTTGGCCCGGGATGCGCCTGTGCTCCTGTGGCGTTATGTACTTTTGGTTGTTGCATATACAGTGTTATTATGCAGTGAAGGATGTTTGTAAACACTCGGTATTGTATATGATGTATTTATGGTTTAGTTTTATGCTCGGGAGTCTGATCATCAGACCGGTACAATTGTATTTATTCTGCCTTGTCAACCACGTGGGTGGTTGACGGCGTTGTAGCACCGAAGCGTTAGTTACTGTTTAGTTATTTTATTCCGCTGCGATTTCAATTAGTATCATGTGCGTATTAGGGGTGTTACACGACCCAAACATAGTTAATTCACTGGTGAGCCTAGAGAATGGTGTCACCCTCATGGTAAGCTCGTTATACAATAACAACAACACTCATTACCATCCTAATAGTCAGACGAGTAACTTAAGTTAAGATGGTTCGGGTTTGGAGGCCCGAACACACCACACAAACACATGTTCCCCCTAAACCGATCATAAGTCAGAATAGCTAAGCTTTGGAATAAGCTAATGGGAGATCATAACCCGTGAGGGAAACAACCATAACAAAGAGAAGGGTAAGGCTAAGAAGGATACCCTCTCCCAAACAACGCGCGACCGGCCAAACCGGATTCCTCACCACTGTTAGTACATACTTACTTTAGATATTAGTTAGAACCCCACTATGGAGTCTATCATAACTACACCATGCAGTATTACAACTGGGTTAAACACATAAGGGAGATCCCTACATTCACATACACATATCACACAATTAACACACGCATAGCCGTGGTTAGTACGTCCCATGGTACGGGTCGTTTACTCTGAATACCGAACTCTCATGTGATCCTAGACTCAGTTAACTAAGGTTAACACTTCCGAGGTTAAATGGTATCGGAGTTGTACACGCCACATAAATGAATTACTGTAAACTCATTACATGTTTAATCTTACAACGTGGCAAACATACAGAAAAACACATTGGCATACAAGCCGGTGTAATCCGGTAGGACACAGGTTGCAAGAAAACCATACCTGTCAACGAAGTCCACTTTATCATGTCCACTTATGTTCCTCGAGAAATTCTCGAACAACTGATATATTACAATTACTTTCATTAACATTGGAGTAACATGCTTGTTTTACGTCTAATGCGCCCTTAGTTACCCCGTCATCCCGTTATATTGAATTTTACACTTGTGATCTTAAGTTCACAACTCTCACATCAAACCTAACATTTGTTTACACACTTTAAGACCTTTACATGTCACCAAACAAGGCCTAAACATCATCTAAAACCATTACCATTCAATCCCCCATCATTAGGAGCCTTAAACAATTTTTTTTTTCATCTCTGGTCTGGACCGCCCCTCTGGGGCGGTCCCAGGGGCGGTCCACAACAGATGCTACACGTTTCTTTTTTTTTCACTTCTCTGCACTGGACCTCCCCACAGGGGCGGTCCGTAGGGGCGGTCCACTGCAGAACCAATTTTCTAATGTGCTTTTCTCCTCTTTCTGAACTCCAAATTCATCCCAATTTTTTCCTATGCTTTACACATGTTCTCCCACATGTTTTAACATCTTTTGGGCACACTTAAACCCTCTCGAAACATCCCAAAAATTCCTTAAACTTTTACTCAACTTTTACTAAGTCCTTAACACTTAGAACATTTGTTTTTCTTACACTTGTAACTTGTATTCTTGCCTAAAACTTCACCTAACCAAAGTACTCCCTCACTACCTTATAACCACCCTTTTAAACATCATTTGCACTACACTCATCCCCTTTACACACACTCCTCAAGTCTTTCCCACAAGTTCATAATTAAACCTTCACAAGGCGTTACACTTTCATTGTTCACCAAATTTGCACAAGACTTTACGACACCTCCACCATCACCTTGGTGTATCAAGAAATCATCCATTAGTTCCCTAAATCTCCAAGACTATGCCTAAGGCATCTTAACACCTAAGCACACCTTAATTCACTTTCTTTCACCATCTTAACACTTAAAAATTCCTAGTACCTTCTAGGTCATAAAATCTCATTACAACACATAAACTCTTTTGTTTATCAACTAAATTTCACCATAGCTTCTCTTGTATCACCTTACACCAAAACACATTGTTTTTCACCTTTAGGCAATCAAGAACATTCAATCTCTTAATACACACTCTTATACACAAACATATGGTTTTTCATCCTTTAACCATCAAACACATTCACCTTCACAAGAGATGTTCTTTACACACAACTAAACCTTTAAACTACACTACATCACAATATAGTGCATAAACTTAAATTGCTTGGCTCTTAGGCTCTTAAATTGCATAAACCTTAAACACTGAATTTCCCACATAATAATGCCTTTAACCTGCAAGTACACACAACAATGCTCCCATGTATTTTTAGTCCACCTTGTGGATAGTTTTCTAGCTCATTTCCCATTGGCTCTTTAAGTCATTTATTAAGCAAATATAGCTCAATTTCCTAGTACAATAAACCACATTAAGAGAGGTCATTTACCTCTTTGTTTTCCAAGCTTTCCCATTTGTTTTCTCTTGTTCTTTCTTGGTTGAAAACCGGCAAGGAGGTTTTACCACTTGTCAATCTTCTAACCAATACACATATAAGGGTAATGAGCATTAAGTTTAATACTCAAACTCATAGTTAAACCCTAGGTTTACATAAGTGTCTTAAAACACTAAAATTTGATGATTACCTTTGGAATTCGAAAGAGAGCTTGGTTAAGTGGCAAGATAGGACTCCTCCTAGTCCCTTGAAGATTGAATTAAGCTAAGAAAATAGCAAGAAAAGACACCATTGTAAGGTGAATTTTCGGTTATACAAGAAAATGGTGGGAACTTGGATTTTCTTTGATTTTCCTTACCTTGAAACAAAGGAGAATGACAAGGCATGGAAATATGAGCTCAAGCTCCTTCAATGGTGAATCTCCATGGCACCGAAATGGAGCTTTTGAAGATTTGAAAAGATAGGAATGTAGAGCTTACTCTAACTAAGACAACGGTAGTCTCAGAATTGAATTCGGAGCTTGGAGTCATGAGTTACAAGCATTTAAAGATGGAGAATGGCTACTTGCTGTAGCAAAACGAGAATGGAGAAGGGAGGATGAGGTTGGAGACGGTGGGAACCAAAAAGAAAGAAGAGAAAGTGAGGAGAGAGGTAAGTTTTGGAGATATTTAAGTTATAAAGCAAAAAGGTATCCTTTACTTACTTTTCTTTCTTTCTTTTAATTTGCAAGCCAAGTGTGATGACTCACACACCCAAAACCGTGGCCCCTTCAATATATAACATATATATGGCCTTTGTTGACCAATTAAACAACTTATGTTGACTTATAACTTAAACTAGCACTATTTGAGCACTATTCACAAATTAAGGCACATATTTGTGAAATTTTTGATTTCCCATTGATTTAGACTTCCTAATGTGATACTAAGTAGTACACATGTTAATTAAAGAGTAATGATGGACATTTAGCCATTCAAAACTCATTTACAGGACAATTTTTCAAAAAAGTGCTTTAAGACTCCTTAAAGCACTTTTTGTGTTTTAACTTGTTTTCAAGCTTGGTTTTCTTTGGTAATTGATTTAATATGTTCATTAACATATTTATAAGGTATAGGCATGACCATTAGGTCTTATACAAATTTATCCCAAGCTTAGAGCACATTTTTGCCCATATTGACTTTAAGGCATTTATTTGTGTTTTGTTTGGTTTAATTGTCTATTTCCTAAGGACTTAATTAGCCTTAATAAATCATGATTGAATATTATTAAGTCGTGGTAGGCTCTTTGGGTCCTAACCAAGTTCACTCCAAGCTTAGAGCATGTTTTTGCTCAAGCTGTGTCTTAGTGCCTTATTGCACTCTACTATGGTTTAAATTGTTCACTGATGTTTCTAAGGCACTTTTTAGCCTTTACATACCATAGTTTAAATGTTTAACAACATATCAAGGTTTGGGGTATTTCAATAACCGAAAATTACATCCACCATCCAAACTAAAAAATTATCATTTCACAGCAAAACTGATCATATCAAACACTACTTTAGTAACACCCCTCTCATTGAACCCGTAATAATCACTCTCGCAGCATAATTAAAGTCGTCTTGCAGTGAAAGTTAAACATGTAAAAATCCTCACTTGGGTGTCATATGTCATCACTCGCCCATGGGAGTGAAGAAGCAGAAATTAAATAACAACAATAATAAACTGCAGTGACGAACGAGATGTCTACTACACTAACCTAATTACAACCTGATATATATATAATAGTGAGCATCTAAAATACTTCCCGTATTTACTTCATACCTAATACAGTTGATTCTAAACCGTGCGATAAAAGTAAAGGCGTCGTCGTCTACCCAGAAGTCCCGTACTCCGGCTTCATAGCTCGATCATTCACCTGACCAATGTCGTTGAGGCTCAGTGAAAAACGCTAAGTATGCTAGGTGTGCTATTGGACCCTATCGGTCACTTAAGTCGTATTGGCCATCTTAATATTAGATTCATTTCATGCTTTATCCGTTTTACAGATATAATTAATGCTGTAAAGAATCATGCGTAACACCAAATAATTCAACCATCACATTCACTACATTCCACAAGTAATCATTTGCACAATATAAACTCGATCAATGAGCAACCACGAAATAGTGTGAAAGTCGTAAATACGAAAGGCGCTTGTCACTTGGCCTTTAAGGCTCGCTTTAAGTCATCCACATATAAGAAGGTGATCTAAACTTCGTAATATTAATTAAGTTATTCTTAACACTTAGTACACTTAACTTTCCTTATCTCTTGACAGACGTCCTAATAATCGACGACTTGATCCTCCACACATTCTCTTGTTGTCACCTATTATATGGCGGGACACCAACGGCAGTAGCCATTCCCGTAACGTGGGACTCCGAATCCTCCTTTTTTCACCTATTATATGGTGAGACACCAACGGTCGTAGCCATTCCCCTTACGAGGGAACTCCATCCAATGATCTATGTGATCGAATGGATTACTATGCGAGTAGACCTGTACCAGTCATCCACTTTATTGTGATCACTATGCGCAACCAGCTAGTCCGAGACTACACTAGGTTTCCCTCATACACCAAACCTCCATTATGTGAATAATTTGTTAATCAATTACCTCAAGTATAGTGTTAGGTTATGGAGAGTTCATATCTAATATCGCTGCCCTCGGGGTCTTACGCACTTACCTAGAAATAGTCTAGGTCACATTCATGTTCGAGATCCAAGCTCTAGAGACCGACATTGTCGTGTCCCATGCCTAAGTATTTTTCTTAGGTTATTTTATAATTATAATGCAAAACGTATTATGTTGGTCAGTAACAACTTCATTCCTGGCTCGCAAATGTATGTTTATATAAGCTAATCTATAGTTGCGTCGTATTAGTCCGAATGGACGTTCACGCATAATAATAGTGGTGCGAGATAAACAATCATGTAGACATTCTTAATTCACACAAACATGAACATAAGCATACCCAGAACATTCTTAACCACACAATAATGTCTGAACCCTTCCTCAGGTCAATTCAGACCACACCGTCCACATACCGTACACCGTCGAAAAGCTAGTGTGACAGCCCTTGCGTATCCCCTAGCGCTCGTGAAACTCGTATCTATCAACCCGTACCTCTAGAATATCCATTGTATTAATATCAGTGTCAATAATCCCGAACTCACTTAATCATCCTAGACCAAACTCTAACTTCCATCCCGTAGTTAATCCCTCAGTTGTTTTCTCGTTCAACTCGTTGTTCGTTAATCCTAGGGATTTAGGTTTAGTTACTCGTTATTGTTCATGAGTATATAATAGTTGCTATGGTAAAAAATTTATCACGTGGGAGTTACGTTCTCGAATTGTCCATGTATTTGTTGAGGTGCAGGCATGCGGGAATAACGTTTACATGCGCACATGCATGTAATTTAAACTGTTTCGTTATACGGAATACCTTACGTGATTATAATTGTGAGCATGTATGGCGGTTTTATATCTATACTTACGTACGCATGCATTATTGTTGCTAATATGTGTTATGGTTTACGTAACCTTTCTACGTGTATGTATAAATACCATATACTTGTGCATCCATATAATATAGTTGTTTTATAGTCACGTTCCTACTTGTAATTGTATAACTCCTTAACTGATTTATTAACCATGTTCTATCCTTACTCCACATGATAAATTCATATGATATGTATTATGAGATTTTTCCATAATAAATTTATCCCTCGTTTATTTGAAGTTTGCATTATTTATTTGTGACTTCTATTTATAAATCCCTCATTAAGAACTTATCTTAATACCATGCAAGGTACTATAGACATTATTATTCCTCTTATCATAAGGTTGCTACTTATAAATTATACTTTCAAAAATTCCCAACTTAAACCCATCATTTTATGTGATTGTTTATAAGCCATATTTATTCCTTAATAACTCCCTTATAATACTATATCATACTTTAATATAATGTCACATTATATCATTGGAAACCTTATTTTATTTTTCTGCCTACTTTCAAAATTCTTAACCAGCCACCACCATTTTTCGGAAATTTCACTCTTTCCCCATCTCTTTTTATTTGCTTACAAAACCAACTCCAAATATTGTTCTTGTCACATTTTCACTCTCACTTATTAATAACTTAAGGTTTCCAAACATTATTATACTCCTAGAATATATATGTAATGAAATACCCCAAACCTATATATGGTAACTAAACATCAAGTTATGATGTAATAAGGCTAAAACATGCCTTAGAAACATTGGTAGACAATTTAAACCAAAGAAAACACCATAAAGTCAATTTAAGCAAATACTTGCTCTAGACTTCGTGTAACCTTGATTAGGACCCAAAGGTCATTACTAGACCTTATTAACATGCTAATGAACATGTTAAATCAAATACCAAAGAAAACCAAGCTCAAAAACAAGTTAAAAACAAATTGTGCTTTAAGACTTCTTAAAGCACATTTTGAGAAATTGTCTTAGAAATGAGTTTTGAGTGGCTAAATGACCAAGTTTATGCCTTAATCAACATGTGTACTACTTAGTATCACATTAGGAAGCCTGAATCAATGAGAAACCAAAAATTTCACAAATTTGTGCACTAATTATGAATAGTTCCCAAATAGTACCCAAAATAAGTCAAAAGTCTTTCTTATCGGTCCATGGTCAAAACTAACCCATAAATATCAAGGAGGAAGGGTTTTAATGGTGACTCATCACCCTTAGCTGCCAGCATTAGTAGAAAAGAGGAAGGAGAGTAGAAAAACATTATTTGCTTTTATAAAGTTATAAAAATCTTGCTTTACTCCCTCCTCTCTCCTCTCCTCTCCTCTCATTCATTCCCTTCCCCAACGTTTTTCTTCCTTCTCCTCTGTTCCAGAATTGTTCATGGTACATCCTCCATGGTTCTTGAACTTGCTTTGCTTGCCAAATCCAACACAAAGCTCCAAATCACAAATAAACCACATATTTCTCTTAGTTAAGTCAAGAGCTTCAAAGTTCTCTTTTCAAAACTCCAAAACCAGAAGTTGGACTACATTGAAGGAGCTCCATTTCAAGAGAAATATTCAGTTTTAGGAGATCCTTTACATCTCCATTCATTCAAGGTAAGAAAAGCTTGAAAAATCCAAGTTTTCTCCATTTTCCTTAGTGTCTGAAAATTGTCTTTTTCATGGGGTCTTGTTTTTACTCCTTTAAATAGCTTGTTTTAATCTCCAAGGAATAGTGGAGGTCCTCTTTGATTCATTACCAAAGTCTATCTTGAGACTCCAAAGGTAATCATCCATTTTTAATGCTTTAAGCACTCTTTTGACCTAAGAATGATTTCCATGAGTCTAAGCATGTTCCTTAGTATTCATTAGATAATTTGAATGTTGATTAAAATCTTTACAAAGGAACTAAAAGTCCTTGCCGAAAATCAGCCAAGAAAGCCAAAGGAAGAGAGAAAGAAAAAGGCTTGAAAAACAAGGTAAATTACTTACCTTAAGGTGGTTTAATGTCTTAGGGAATGGTGTTTAGATGGGCACCAAATGTAGCTTGGAGCTTACATTACATATGGTTTATATAACCTAGGGAAAATAATATGAACAAGCTTAAGAACTTGTGAACTTGTGACTAAGGAGCCAATGGAAAATGAGTTAGTAAAATGAGCATAAGGTGGATTATAAGAGCGATTATAATTGCTATGAGATTGAGTGTTGTGTAAATGCAGGTTGAAAGCTCTAAATGTGGTAAATTCAGTGTTTAAATTCATGTCATTTAAGGGCATAAGAGCCATGTCATTTAAGAGCCTTAGTGCTGTGTAATTTAAGACTATTGCACCATATTGAGTTTGTTATGAATGGTTTGAATGGGGTGAGAAATATCAAGGGAAAAGGATTTGATTTGTGTTAGTTGATTGAATGGGAAAGACTATGCATATGGGCATGATAATATACCAGAGAGGCTATGGCGAAATTGGGGAAGAAACCAAGTGTATTTAGTTGTAGTAGTGAGTTTTTATGGCCTAGGTTATACTAGGAAGCATTAAATGATGTTTTGGTAGAAATGGCTAAACCAAAGTGTTCTTGAGGATTAGAATGACCTAGAGTTGTCTAGAAGGAAATAGAGGGTAGGTGAGTGTATTAAACACACCAAAATCATGGTATGAGGAATGTTAAGACTTGTGAAAAAATCTGTAGGAAATGATGTAAAATGCCTTGTGATGATTTAGGGATGATCTAGTTGTATAACCTTGATGGTATTGAGTGGATTTTGATGATAGAGACGAAAGTTGTCTAAGAAGAATCTAGCATGGTCAAGATGAATGAGAAGAGGTGTAAGGTGTTAAGAGAATGGCTAGAAATACCTAGGTATGTGCAAGCTTGGAAAGGATGAGTAGAAAGAGCAAAGGAGAGGAAATTGTGCAAGGAGATGCAATGAGGCTAAGTTTAGTATAACTAGGTTGGTAAACAATGAGGTATGGAGTTAGGATTGAAGAAATGAGGTTAACACACTCTAGGAAGAGTTGTGAAGAGAATTGGTAATTAGTACCACTTGAGTTGAGGTTAGAAATGTGTTATAAGGAGATAATGCATGAATGTTCAAGGTTTTAAGTGTAAAAAAATTACAATACTTGAGTGAATGTGTAATAGAGTTGTAAACCAAGGATGAGAGGGTTTAAGGGGTTAAAATGGTGTTAGAACATGTTGGAATACATGTGGAGAGATTAGAAGAATATTGGACAAAAGAACAAGGTTGGAAAGATGCTCAAAACTGTAAAATTTAATACTTTAAAGTGCGGTCCAGGACTTGGTCCTTGGATAAAGTCCCGGACCAGCACTAAAAACGGGTCGAGAATACACCCCAGTACTACTCTGGGACCTAGGGTAAGTACCAAGTCCCGGACCATAGTTAAAAATCTGCCGAAAGTCACAACAGACATTGGTCCGGGACTACAGATCCGGACCATGTCTCGGACCAGGCTAAATTACAAAGGAAATGTGATTTTTAGATGGTAAATGAAGGGAGCTTGTTGGGTAATGCTATTATATGGTTGTTAAGAGTTGTTTGGTGGAATTTTATGGTCATTAGAGGTGTAAACAAGTATGAGGTATAATGAGAAGTGATTAACATATATGATTAAGGTTAAACTACAATCACTAAGTAGTTATTAGTTGGAAATCTTTAGTGATGATATGAGTTAGGTTAATTAAAAGAAATTAACCACCCGATTCGATGAATGTTTTAGGGTTTAAGTAAGTGGAACTCCGGAGGAGAATAGACAACCAACGACAACGGTGAACAGTATGATTTTCTTATAGCCTGCTTGCTAACGAGGTGTCCCTCGGCTTGTGTGCTATTTGTTTATGTGTTCCGACCTAACAAGATAAAGCATGCAACCGGTTTATTGTATTGTTGTGTGTTGTTTTAAACTAACACAACTTACCTTGAGAACTTACTAACAATATTTAGTAAAGAATTGTGTGAGAATAAGGAACACTCCCTAATATTGGTTCATAAGTAACCGAAAGAGGTTAACTAACAAACATCATCGTTGAGACTTCTACTAACTAGAACTTGGGGGTGAGGAATCCGGGACTGACTCCGACATGCATATTGAGTTAGGAGGTCGGTATCCTTATCAGGTCCGTCCTCCATTGAGGCTTGTCTTCGGACTTTTCGCCTAGAGTCGACAAACAGTCTCGGCCACCTTGGGTTACGGTTCAAGGTGGGAGGCAAGATTAAGGTGGTGCGGTGGGATCTTCTAAATCCCAAATTTAAGAAATAATGTTTATTTAAACTAGTGGAGTTGATAGCTCATTGGCTAGGGTTACCTTTGACCCGACAAAGATAAACATTGAGTTAAGAAACAACCAATTCTAATTGAAGAAAGGTTGGTACATTGAGATAAGAGTGGATATGAGAATAAGAGGAATCTTGACTTAAGGAGTTAAAGGCTAACTCACTTATTTAAGGAACGCTTTTAAGTCGTTCATTGTCTTGAACTATGAATTGTTTATGTGTGGTGTGGTATTTATTGTACTTCCAATTTATGTTGTATTAATAATCAACCGCATGTATACGACAAAGTAGTCGTCGTAGCCCCGTTAGCTTGGGTGCTATAAGATTACCGTACCAGCAAAGGTGCTGAGCCCCTAGGGCCATCCATATAATTTTGCAGGTAAGAAGCAGTGTTAGCAGAAATATGTTACTATCTTTACCTAGGCAGTGTACCTATCGTTTTGCGGAATAGTGAGTTAAGTGGGGGTTGTCGATCTCAGGGACCTCGTTCAATTAATTGACAATTTATTTATTAACTGAGAAACTAAACTAAGAAAACAGAAAACGTCACTTTTTCCGGGTTTTACTTAATTTAATAAAAAGAATGACTAAACAAACTAACATAAAATAATGAAACAATAAAAAGATAAAAATAAACTAAATAAAAAATAAAGATTGAATCTAAAGAAGCACCCCGGATTGTTCTGCAAACCTTCACTTTATTAATCTATCAATAAACTCTTCCCTAATTCTGCAATAAACTCAGGAATTATAAATAGTTTGTTGACCGGTCCCTGTACAACGAACCCTAACTAACTGAAATAACAAGCCGCAAACCATGCCCAAGTTATCAAGTTAACAGGATTAAACACAATTCCTATTGGAGACAGATTAACCTATAGGCAAACCATGCTTCTAGTCGTTAATCCGGTTTAACTTCCTATATCTTGTTAACTAATCTCAGCGCCGCATTTTGATTAGAAAACTACAAGGATTGCTTTAATAATTAGCTAGAGAATTAAAGCGCATGAAGAACTGAAATTAAACTACTACATTAATGAATTAGAGTAAAGATTACAAAATAAACATGAAGATCCGGTTTGCTACCCCAATCCGGGGAGCTAAACTAACTACTCAAACATAATAATAAAAATAACAAAAACAACAAAGGAAGAACACATTGACAGATTAAATAAAAAGGGATGAAGAAACTCTGCTCCGCCTTCTTCTTCACATGTCTCTGTATTAATCCTCTATTAGAAGTGTGGTGTGGTAACAATGGTGGACTTGTGTGTGTGGAATAGAGGAGAGGCAGAGCCTCTGCCCAGTTGAGAGGCGCAGGCAGCGTCGGGTGAATCTCCCCCTCCTCGTCGAACCCTAGTATTCTCTCTTTATAGATGCTTCCATAATCTTGAACGATTGGTTGGTTGATTGATAAATATCATGGGCACGTGGTGAGCATCATGTGTCATTAATAATGTCACGTGAATGTACAATCCCGTGAGTGAATTTCCAATTAGTGCATGGCTGTACGTAACCATAATGATGATGCTTTGTGATTAAATTATGTGCGTGGTGATTAATCATTATGTTGCAGCCATCATAATGATTTGTAAATCATCAGCGGTGTGTGTGAATGAATCCTGAATCCGGTGAGTATATATATATAATTATATATGTATATATATCATCGTTTGTTGTGTTGAAAAACTTATGAAGTGAAGAATGTAATCTTATAACTTTTACCTGTATTTGACACATAAAATGTATCAATTCTCATCTAAACACAAGTCATAAGAAAAACACATGATAAGTGAGAAATATTATCCAAATGTAATGCGACTAATAGGTCAATCAAACCCTCAAAAGTCTATATATTTTGCACTTATCAAGCAGCAGATGGCCCGGCTTGAGAGTAGGAAGGGGTAGACATATACGGGTTTAAGTTTGACCTACGAGTTGTGCATGTACACTCGTACGGTAGTCTATGTTAGTAAGTTGTATAGGATGAAAGGAACTTGAGATTGTGTATGTATTTGGTTAAGACTTGTAAGTACTAATGTTCAGTATATTCGGGTCCATCAGACCGTAGCTAGATCTTGGAGAATTTAGTATGCCTAGTTAGTCACGTGGGTGACTAACGGCGGTAACACCGACTTGTAAGAAAATTGCGTGTTATTAATATAAGAGTTCGGAGGTTTATGAGGTGATTTTAGTTTTAAGAGTTGGGGTGTTATAAAAAGTGGTATCAGAGCGTAGTTACACTCTGATGACTAGAATTACCGAACTTAGGAGGATACTGAGTTAGAGTTTTAGTTATGGGTTAAGGGTTGAGAGATAGTGCAGAAGGCGCGTTAGTTAGGACTTCCCGGTGATTACCGGATATCTATAGTACCTAAACCCGCCCTCCACATCCCTAGCTTGAAATACGGGGAACAAACGCCAGAGATAAGAAAGCCTTCTCTTACTCGGGGAAACCTGATCTGGCAGTTAGTTAACATTAAGCAATACGAGAAACACATCGTTATACAAGAGTTTACCAAAACTTGGAAGTTTTAATTGGAGCGCAACGTTGAAACAGGCGCTGCCAACGGAATTCTACCAGTAAAAGAACGGTAATTACCGGCAACATGAGTCGACATGCTACGCATTCGAGATACCCCGCCATACCAATGATAAGAAAAACACTACGAGTGCGACGAAGAGGAAATGACTAGTGACAGGGATACCGGACAGTAGTCTGAAGGAGCATAACAGCGAGACAATACCGCGCATGAGAATAAAGACTACCGGAAAGTCCATTATGAAAACGGGGAACTCCAAACCCCATACTACTTGAAAACTTACAAGGACCTGACGAACATAGCTAAGGCGACTAAGGAAACTTGTACAAACTGTATATTGAATTAGGACTACGACGTAGTGCCTGAAGGAGAATCAGTACTTAGTGAACACGACAAATGCAGGGAAACAGGAGTGAGGGTTAAGGCGTAAGTAAATAACAAGGGGTTCCCTCAGAAAGAGGAACACCTTGATAAGTGACTGTATTGTCAGAACAACCAGGAGACTGCCGGATGGTCAGTTATCCAAAACAAGAAACATCGAAGGAGTCCCGAGGACTACCAAATGCACGGAAATTAGGTGGAAGTACCACTACCGACGTGCACTGTACCGGTAGCCCATCGTGCATGGCGCACTTGCCATAGCAAGTGCTACCATGATAAAGCTATACGGGAAGCCATCATGGCAACATAGTAGAATGCTACAGCTATAACGGTTATTATTACCGGATTGCAAATCCTTAAGAACTGGAGAATGAGACCTTGGAAGGGCTTGACGGTCTGACCATGACGAACTAGTTGACACACCAGCCAGCAAGGAGATGGAGTTGGTCCGAACATTAAACGATGTAAACATCGACAACAGTTGAATCTACTTCAACAATAAGCGACCGATACTGCAGGTAGGTATACCAATCCCACACTGATCCCGAACCTTGAAGAGAAGAACCGGAGAGATCACGCAACAATACGAGCAGAACCCTACCTAAGTAATAGAACAAGGAATGTATTATGATATACAATGGAGACAGTTGACACAATAACTTTCAATAAGAAGGGATAAGACTTCCAGGATGATCACTAATAATACCATTAACAAACATTCTTCATTGAAGATGTTAGTAAACCCAAATAACGGAATTTGTGAAGATGAATTTAAGCAATGACCTCCCAAGGATCAGAGATGTAAAATCCTGAAAGAGGCAAGCACAGAGTACTACACCACAGGGTTGGATAACACCCAAGTATGGTTAATCATCTACGGGTGGCATAGTCAACGAAAGTTTGAACGAAGCATTGAGATGGAAGCACATAATAAACAGGACAAATATTCAACTTGGGATACCGTAGGCGATGCCTAATACGAGTAATTATTACTTGTTAAAAGACATAAGTCTATGAAAGCGAAGGCGTTGTTAAGATACTGATAACCTTAAACTACTTGACCGAACTTCCATAGTGGGAAGCAGGGTACAACAACTACCATGAAAAAAACTACATTACTATGTAACCTAAGGTCGATAGAATTGCAAGAACCAAAAGCAAATAGGATAACCTATTGATGAGTAAGAGTACAACAGTGAACCGAGCACTGACCCTCACTTAAGAAAAAATTAAGCACTAAGAGCCTACGAGCCAAGGATGTTAACCACATCAGAGCCCAAGGCGCATGAAGGAATAAGAGGGCTTATTTAAGCCACGAACAAACAACAATTCGTAGATACAACAGTTACGACCTATAACTTAATTAGGGAGGAATTGCCAGGAAAGGGCATCAACGAGAATATTGAGGTAATACTATTGACAAGGGCGGAGAACAAACCATTCCTTTTTAGGGTGGGGATACCACTCTTTGTTGTGAGGCCTTTGAGTGGGAATAAACCCCTCAAAATGCGCTCTCACTTATTAGAGATAGAACAATCTTTTGTTGGAGAACTGAACCCGTAAACCTTGAAGTTTCTTGGAATATTCTAGTTACATGTATAATAAGGAAGACTGCATGGACATACCTTATATCCGATGCCAGGAATTCAAAAAGCAATAATCGTCAGAGATAAACACTATGATTGCACAATACGGACGTCAGGTGACCAACGCTCAGAAGAGCTTGTGACTCAATGTAGTAATTTTGTTTAGCCAGCCCAATTACTTGGTAAGCTATACCCTAAATGATGGATGGGCGTGAGAGAGACTAACCGATACATGAACCCAAATTGAAGCAAAACATCTTCACCTTAAGATATAACAATATTACGTCATGGTACGACAACCATCATACACCCGAACTTAGAGAACTCCTAGTGTTTACACCATGAAGGGACTGAATATAAGACAAGACGTTAGAGTAAACGATTGAGGAGTTGCACCACCAATGGGCAACAGAATAAAGGCAAACTACCATAGTGGCAGAGGTCGTAAGGACAATATCTGTATAAATGGATTAAGTAATGGTGCGCTGCAAAGCGACCATTATATATAACCGTCAAGTATTGACACGAAGGCGATTAGATTATGAGCTAGAACCAATGTAAGTGAGGAAATGAGATGGTAGATGAACTGTGCGTCAACGCCAGTAGTCTAGACCATGTGATGAAAGATTTCACAGGAAGCACACTGTCCATTCCTTGAGGAACTGGAAGTGCATTCCTAGTAGATCAAACATGAGGAACAAGATAACAGACTCTATGGAAGGAGACCTCAGTTACTAAAGGATATAGTCTGTACTAGACACAGAAAGAAGCTAGAACATACCCCATCTAAGAACACAGTAAATGGATTTTCCTTGATTAAGTTCAAGAAGAACAATAAGTGTTATTATGGAACGATGAAAGAGGAGATCGACAACATAATACTTCATAATTAGCAATAGCTAAACGTGTGACAGACACTACGAGTACTAAACGAGATGTGGGACGACTGCATTCCATGGGAGCTTGCGGGCCTGGCAGACTCATTCATGAGTTAGTCGGGTAAGTAGAAATGTACTAGTAAGGTACCCCATGCATGTAAACGAGTAGTGTAAGGAACACGGGAAGTAGTCGACTCCGTACCACGGTCAACAACGCAAGATCAGACCAGTGTAACTACTACCACAAACAGTTGAAGAGAAGAACTCAGTTAAGCCAATGACACAAAGGAATCAGAGAACTTATTTCAGACAGAAAATAATTAAGAATTATGAAGTGCGAAGAGCACGGATTATTAAGTGCAGACATAGGACATGTCTTAAGACGCTAGAGATAAAACTGTAAAGGGCAATAAGCACTAAACAGTAATTTCAGATTAAGCATCATCCTCAGACAAAAGGTCAGTTGGAAAGAACAATTCAGACACTTGGGAGAACACTAAGAGTATGAACATTAGACCTCCAAAGAGACTGGATAGATGAGTTACAACTCATTAATGCCGTGTATAAATAAAGATACCGTGTGTCCGTTAAGAGACCTCTATTTTTAAATTACAAGGATGCATGAGAATGTAAAATACATTAAAAGGATAAGAAAGGCAAACTAAGCCTAAGGTTATCAGAGTCGTGCAGCGGAAGCTAGCAGACCGGTACCTTAAAAGGTTGGATATACCTGACGAACGGGAAAAGGAATGATGTACCACACGTCTTCCAATTGAACAAATATATGACTTACCGATCGAATGCTTTAGAACCTTGGAATCTAGACCAAACAAAGTTGAGAAAATGGTATAAGTACCGTTAAAGATCCTAGATACAGAGACTGAGCCATTTGCACGGTTAAGAGCCTCTGATCGGATCATAATGTGAGATAGGTGACATGGAAGCTAGAATGCTTCATGAGAACTAAACATCTTGAACCTAAGTTCAAGGGTGATAACATGTTGATTACGTTGGCGTAATCCATTTTAAGGGGGGTAGAGCAAAATACTGCTTAGCGTATGAACTAAGATGTGCATAGCACAAAAGAATTTAAGAATTTGTTTTACATTAACATATGTATACATTTTGAGATTAATTATGGTTATTGCGCACAGAAGATGCGAATACCATACGTATTAAGAATCTACCTTGTAACTCTGGTATGAGAGCACAAGTGAAGAGAATTAGAGAGACTTAAGATAATATTATGAGATATGAATCGATATGAGTATGAGGTATGAGATGGAAAGGTTATGAGGAAAGAATTGGTATAGAACCACTATAGAACATAGTAGGAATTAAACCCCCGGGTAATTGCTTGGAGTTGAACTGAGAACGATTGATGGACTGAGTCCACACCTTGGAGATGTATTGATTATGACTAGAATGACTAAAAAGATAGAAAATTGGAAATGAGTGAATTATTTGATGTTTGAAAATGATGTGGGAGGTGGAACTTGATTTTCTAGGGATCAAAGGAAACCGAACACAAATTGGGGTGGAAGGATAGTTTAACACTGATGCTGATCACATCAGGGTCGAATGATTCTTGAAACTCCCTACAAGTGGTCACACTTAATCATGTTAGAATAGATGCAGTTAGCATAAAAGTGGAATTGAAGTTGATTGTATTTTCAAATAGAGGAATTATTCCTCACTTGACCTCGTAAAAAGGATTTCCTGAAATACCCCAAACCTTAATAAGTTGTTTAAACATTAAATAATAAATTATTAAGACTAAAAAGAGTCTTAGAA
Organism: Limonium bicolor; assembly: GCA_023374045.1. Classification (NCBI taxonomy): domain Eukaryota; kingdom Viridiplantae; phylum Streptophyta; class Magnoliopsida; order Caryophyllales; family Plumbaginaceae; genus Limonium; species Limonium bicolor. The sequence goes on along the minus strand of CM041777.1, from coordinate 311,298,295 downwards.
ACATTAGTAAACGATTTAATAAATAGTAAATACAATTAATTGCCTAAAAGGCAATAAGGACAAAATATGCTCTAAGCTTGGAATAATCTTGGTTAAGGCTTAATGAATTTACCAAGACCTTATTTATATGTTAATGAGCTTATTAAATCAATTACCAAAGAAAACCGAGCTTGAAAACAAGTTAAAACACAAAATGTGCTTTAAGGAGTCTTAAAGCACGTTTTTCGAAAAATTGTCTTGTAAATGGGTTTTGAATGGCTAAATGTCCATCATTACTCTTTAATTAATATGTGTACTACTTAGTATCACATTTGGAAGTTTAAATCAATGGGAAATCAAAAATTTCACTTCTAGGTGCCTTGTTTTTTTTATGAAAAGTAACTAAATAAGCTAGTTTGTAACATATGTTAACATAAGTAATTTAATTGAGCAATTAAGACTAATTAACCCCTTATGTTTAATGGGGGCCGGTTTTGCATGTGGTGAGTCACCACCCTTGCTAACTGATTGAGTAAATAAGTGAGTAATTAAAAGAGCACTATTTGCTTTACGTAACAAATATCTTCAAAAAGTAACTACAATCAGTGATTCTTTTCATTCCTTCATTTCCTCCTGCTGTCTCACGTAGACCATCTCCTTCCTTGCTCTCTTTCACGTAATGCAACAGCACCACCAGACTTCATCTTCAAATCCATGTAACTCCTAGCTCACTTGTCCAAATCAAAAACTAAGACCACCGATCTCTTAGTCTCATCAAGCTCTTCAACTTAGTCCTTTCAAATCTTTAAGAGCTCCGTTTTGGTGCCAAGAGGAATCTCCATGGAAGGAGCTTGAGTTCATCTTTTCATATATTATTGTTCTCCTTTGCTTCAAGGTAAGGAAACTCAAAGAAAAATGATGTTTCCTTCATGTTTTATGTTGTCCGAAAATTGTTTTAAATGGTGTCCTTACGTTGCCTTGTTCTAGCTTCATTCCAACCTTTCAAGGACTGGGTGGAGTCCTCTCTTGACACGTTTCCAAACTCTCTTCAAGTTCTAAGTTGACAAGCAAGCAAATATCCTTAGCGATTTCTGAAACAAGAAAGAAGTTGTGAGGAAAGGAGGTAATTATGCTAACCAAAAATAGCTTGAAATTCCTTTGGAAAATGAACGTATGTTGTCTTTTGAAACTACCTAAAGTGCCAATGGTAAATGACTTAGAAAAATGTTCTCGAAAAGACTAGTAAAGGACATACGTATTGTTGTGTGTATTTCCAGGTCAAAGGCAAATATATTGTGGGAAATTCAGTGTTCAAGATTTATGCATTTTAAGAGCCTAAGTGCTATGCAATTTAAATTGTGCACTATATTGTAATGTGGTGTATATTTGGTGAAGTTTTGAGTATAAGAGTGTACCTAAGATCATTGGGAAGTTTATACATATGATGGGTGTAAAGAACTTAAGCAGCAGGACTTGAAAAATTGCAAGTACGTCGATTCTGTAGGTTGGGTCCGGGACCTAAGTCATGGGTCATGTCCCGGACCAGGGGTGCAAAATAGGCCGAGAGTTCTACATGGTTTTAGGTCCGGGACTTGGGTCTTGTACAAGGACCGGACCAACTCCTTAAATTACCCGAGAGCTTTTTTTTGCCTAGAATGGTCCAGGACTTAGGACCTGTATGAAGTCCCGGACCACCCCATTAAAAGAGGCCGAGAGAATTGTTAAGTGTAGGTCCGGGACCTTAGTTGGGGACCAAGTGCCGGACCACTATAAAACTTGGTTTTTAGGTTATTAAATGATGTCTAGAGATGGGGATGAGTTAGAGATGATATTATAAGGTTATACAAGACATGTTAGGAGAATTGTAATGACATTTTAAAAGATGAGAAGTTAAAATAAAATGTGGAAATGGGATAACTAGAAATGTGAAGTAGTAATGTTAACAGTGGATTAGTGCGTTAATTGACCGACGTTACTAAATGTGTTTAGGATTCTCTCAAGGTGGGAACCAGTCGAGGCAAGGACCGAGGTATGGTTTTCTTGCAGTCTGTTGCCTACCGGTTTACACCGGCTTGTGTGTTGTTTGTTTTCGTTTGTGTGTTTATGACTTTGTAAGACTTAAGTCATGTAACGAGTTTACAGTTGTTCATATTATTATGTTGTTAAGATGTGACTCATTTCCCTTGTGTGTGTCTAACAAGACTTAAACACTTGATTGTGATTTGTGTATTGTGTTGCCATGTTGTGTTTCTAACAAGTGCTAACGGGGAAGTGAGGAGTCCGGTAGTTCCGGCCACGCGTGTGAGTATGGGAGTCGATGTCATTTACCGGTTCGATTCTCTTTGTATGTTTAGGTTGTTTTCCAATTTGGTTTCAACCTTCCCTTTAGCTTATCCAAGGCTATTTTACTGACTCACGTCGGGCCACAGGGGCATACTATGTTTATTCGGTGTGCTTGGGATCACTATATCCGACACGCCTGGTGTTTAAGTTATCCGTTCAATTCTAAATGACGGTGACGAGTTATGTAACGAGCTTAGTGTGAGTATGGCAACATCCTCTATGCTCTCCATGTGATCTAACTTGGTTGGTTCGTTTCCTAAAAGGATTCGTTCTTGTGTGTTACGTGTGAAGCTGTTTGCTATGCTAATGTATATATGATGTTATTGTGTAAAATGAATGCCATGTTATCATGACAATTGGTTGCGCGTATCCCGGTAGCCGATGGGCTGCGCGTTAACCATACCAGCCAAGGGTTGCTGACCCCCTCGGGGGATCCATATTTCTTTACTGCAGGATGAGGATCGAAGAAGCGGAGTGGCTCTAGATCCAGGATGTAGTTTACTTTTGAGTACCTTTGGATGTTGGCCCGGGATGCGCCTGTGCACCCGTGGCAATATGTATTTCAGTTATCGACAGTGCACAATGGAAGTTTACAGTGACAATGTATAATTATGGGTTGTAAGTTAAATACTCGGTTATGTGTATATGTACTTATGGTTTTAGTTCTATGCTCGGGAGTCTGATCATCAGACCGGTACAACTTGTATTTATTCAGCCTTGTTAACCACGTGGGTGGTTGACGGCGTTGTAGCACCAATCGTTTAGTTGTTGTTTAGTTGTTTAATTTCCGCTGCGATTCCAGTTATTATGAAGTACGTAGTAGGGGTGTTACAAAAAGTGGTATCAGAGCGAAGTATCGCTCGGATGACTAGAATACCGAGCTTAGGTAAATACCGAGTTAGGAAATCTAGCAATAGTTACTAAAGTGAACAGTTATGGATAGGTTAAACACTAACTAAGTGTGAAAATACCTTGGAATCGGGAAGACACTACAACCGTTGGACCGATAAGTGTGTAAGCATGTTACTAATAAATGTTTGTGTGAATTCAGATGTCAGGTAGACGACGTGGTAGAGGCCGCAGACGCGGTACTGATGAAACTGGGGACCAGGGAGAGAACCCTACGGCGCAAGTTATGGCTGATGCTGTTGCGGCCGCCGTAACCCAGATGGTCCCACAGTTAGTAGCTGCGGTGCAGCAGGGGCAACAGCCCGGAGTTCAGCCACCACCACCGCCACCGCCAAGAGAGACCAACTGGGTCAAGGCGTTGGCTGATTTGAGACCACCGTCATTCGGAGGGGAGACCGACCCTAGTAAGCTGGAGGCGTACACCTCTGAGATGGAGACCGCCTACGAGACCTTGAATGTGCCTGAGGAGGTCAAGGTTCGTCTTGCCGCTTACTACCTGAAGGGTTCGGCACAGACCTGGTGGAAGCTAGTAAGGGAAGGCAGAGTTGCTGACCCGACCTTTCAGTGGAGGGAGTACACGGCTCTGCTGCGAGCGAAGTACTACCGATACATGTGCAAGAGGCTAAGCGCCTAGAGCTGGACAATCTGAGGCAAGGGGATAAGATGACGGTAGATGAGTACTACTCAGCCTTCATCGGACTTATCCACCTGTTACCGGATCTGGGTTACTCAGACCAAATTCTAGTGAACCGTTTCTACAACGGATTGAGCTACCGCCTACACTATGGCATGGGGCCAAGTGGATATACTACTTTGCAGGTAATAGAACAACAGTGTGATGTGGATAAATATGTGCAGTGTGTTAATGTGATTGTGAGTTTATTTTTGCGGGGCATAACTAACACCCTAAATAATAGGAGTGCTATCAAGCCGCTGCTATAGTGGAGATCACCGTCCGTCTTAGGGACGAGGAGAATGCGCTTAAGCGCAAGGCACGAGCGAGGGTCAAAGCACGCAAGGGTTTGGGGGTGGAAAGAAGAAGAAGCCATACCCTCAGCCCCAGAAAGGACAGCAACAGGGTGGCAAGGGCCAGGCCCAGACCACCACTACTGAGGAGCCACTGCAGCTCACCACCTATGCCTATGCGGCTAAGCCCCTGCGCTCTCAGCCATTTAAGGGTAACCAATTAATTCTGGGCAATGAGTTTAAGTGTGTGATGTTATAATGAAAAGTGTGTACTGAATGTGTGATGTGTTGGCAGCTAGCACGGGCTCTGGACCGGAGCGCCACTATTACTGTAAGTGGTGCAACGGAGATCACCCCGGCAAGGACTGCAAGGGAAATGATGTGCAGTGCAGATTCTGCAAGAAGATGGGGCATCGTGATTACGAGTGCTTCCAGAACCCGAATGGCAGGAACTACAAGCCTAGGGGACAGTGGAAGGGTAAGGCCGTTGCGATTACCGAAGGCCCGAAGTCGGCTAATCAGCCACCTACCGACCAGAGGTATACTGATGCCCAGAAAGGGAAGGGATCGGGATCCAACAAGGCCGCCCTGAATGTGGTGGACCGGTCTGAGGCACCAGAGTCCTCTTCTAGACCAGGTACCGCCTAAACCGTGAAACAAAATAAGTGATTGTATACCGCATTACATGCATGCGTGTTAGTGAGTTTAAATGTATTACTATGTGAGTAAAGAATTAAAGTATGATGTGAAAGTCACCTAAATAGGTAAATTGAAAACCTAGGAACCTTCAATATTTGCTATCCAATCCCGCCCACACCAAGCCCTGAAGAAACCACCATCAACATCACCGACTTTCCAATGGAGCAATGTCAGGTCATCCAGCCAGGTATGATACTCTTAAATGGATACCTGACACCGGAAGCACAAATCCACATCATCTGACGATGCGACGAACTGGGAACAATACCAGGAGGTTTCTACACACCAGAATACCCGAGTGGGTCAAAAATGAAATTGAAGATAATGTGCATGGGTAAGGACTGGAATCCTTACACCAAGACATATCAAGACAAGCGAGTTGAGAATGGAACGACTGTACCGATGATACCTGAGGAGTTCCTTGCGGTTGTTAACCACGCCGTGGGGATTGCTCAGCAAGTTGAATCCGATTCAATACCAAGTGTAAAGGCAGATTTGTGTATTGTGAACTTCTACCAGAAAGGTGGACGTTTAGGGTTACACCAAGATAAGGACGAGTCACCCGAGTCTCTACGTAAGGGAGTACCCGTGGTGTCTTGGTCCATTGGTGATACCGCAGTTTTTATGTACGGCGAGCAGAAGCGTGGTGACCTCGCAAAGAAGTTGATACTGAAATCAGGAGATGTGTTAATCATGGGTGGGCAGTCAAGGATGTTATACCACGGTATCAAGAAGATCAAACTGAATACCGCACCTTCGACAGTGATCAATGCCACACACATGAAACCCGGACGTTTGAATTTGACCTTCAGACAGTTTTAGCCTGTGTAATATTGTAATGTGTTAAACCAGTGTATGTTGGGGATGTATTATGTGTTAATCATGTCAGCAGTGTAAACCAACTTATGGTGTAAAGAAAATGTTAATAAATAAAGTGGAGTTGTTTTGAAATATGTGAACCGTGTTGCTACTACATACTTATAAGTTTGCCAATTAATTAGGTTGTGCACTCGGAACGGGAGGAATACTGAGTGTCTGCAATGAAGCAGAAGCCGGCAAAAGCGGCACAATCCTCACCGGTACCTTCCCAGTCAATGGCGTGGATGCATCGATCTTGTTCGACTCCGGAGCCTCACATACATTCATTTCGCTGTCTTTTGCGAAGAGGCTGGGGTTAGACAGTGAAGAGATGCCTGACTTCCTAGTCACTCTCCCGTCGAAAGAGCGGATCAGGTGTGCCCGCTACCACCGAGGTGTTGTTGTACGAATCAGAAATGAGGAGTTTCCAATCGACTTGATAGAATTCGATGGACTTGGTTTTGATGTGATCATCGGGATGAACTGGTTGGAGCGGTACAAGGGCAGAATCCTGTGTGCCGAGCATCGACTGCTTCTTCGGAGTCCGTCTGGGGTTACTATATCATACCGCCAGAGGCCCAGGGAGCCTTCGACTCAGATCATCACCGCCATGGCTATGTATAATGAACTACGACGAGGGAATGATGTATACCTCTGCTATGTCCAGGACATAGAGAGAGACCTAGAGTTTAGCCCAGATGTGCCGGTAGTGTCGGAGTTTCCTGATGTATTTCCAAAGGAACTGCCGGGCATGCCGCCAACACGGGAAGTTGAGTTTGAGATTGATTTGGTTCCGGGCACCGGACCAATAGCGAAGGCGCCCTATCGTATGGCTCCAGCAGAGATGATTGAGCTCAAGGAGCAGCTGAGAGACCTACTTGACAAGGGATTTATTCGCCCTAGCGTTTCACCATGGGGAGCGCCGGTCCTCTTCGTGAAGAAGAAGGACGGTAGCCTCCGCCTTTGTATTGACTATCGAGAGCTGAATGCAGTTACGGTGAAGAACCGTTATCCTTTACCACGTATCGACGACTTATTTGATCAGTTGAGAGGAGCATCAGTGTTTTCCAAGATAGATCTACGATCCGGTTATCATCAGATTGCCGTCAAGGACAGTGATATTGAGAAAACAGCATTCAGAACCAGATATGGACATTATGAGTTTACGGTTATGCCGTTTGGTTTATCCAATGCACCAGCTAAGTTTATGGACCTAATGAACCGCTTGTTCCAAGATCAGTTGGACAAGTCAGTGGTAGTCTTCATCGATGACATACTTGTGTATTCGAAATCAAGAGGTGAGCATGAAAGCCATCTGAGGAATGTGTTACAGACATTGAGAAAGAATCAGTTGTATGCGAAATTTTCTAAGTGTGAATTTTGGTTGGACCAAGTTTCCTTTCTTGGTCATGTGATTTCTGAGGCCGGGATCGCTGTTGATCCGGCAAAGATAGATGCAGTACGCACCTGGCCTAGGCCGAAAACAGTTACCGATATCAGGAGCTTCCTCGGTCTGGCAGGATATTATAGGAGATTTGTGAAGAACTTCTCCAGTGTCTCGAAGCCGATGACTTCCTTGATGAAAAAGGATGCTCCATTCGAGTGGACAGAAGACTGTGAGATTTTTTTTCAGAAGCTTAAAGATGCTCTGACATCTGCACCAGTCCTGACTATACCAGACGGTCCAGATGGTTTTGAGGTCTATTGCTGATAAGCCGCAGACTTATCATATTTTATGCACTAGATTTAGTATTATATTTATCTAAATAAAGTTATATTTATGTTATTTATGCTTATTATGTGTTAAAATAATTATTTGTACAGATTTATGTTTTTATGAGTTTTATGTGCAAGGATTGATTTTCTAGGCAAAAGTTCAGTTGAAGCCGGACTCCATGCCGGGTAGTTTCTGCACGGCAGTACAGAACAGAAAGAAGCCTTGCCGGATGTGATGCCGGGTAAATGTTATCCGGCATGAGTGTAAAAATCGCCTCGATTGACCATACGACAGCACATGTGATCCACGTGTTTTCCAACCGCTGCCGGGTGTGATGCCGGGTAATTCCTACCCGGCATAAGCACTGTTTCGCACGGACATCGACGGTTTCGGACCGTTAGCATTGGTTCTCATTTAACACGTGTGCCGGCTATTGGGGACCCGGCACGACGCCCGGCATCGACACAATTTAATGCCTATAAATAGGCCGAGGAAGGCAACAATTGAATACACTTCAACACCATACTACACTCCATTCATTACTCCATTTCCGCCCACATTCCAAGTGTTGGTGTCCAAGGCTTTTCTACGGATCCATCCACAAGAAGAAGAGAAGATTTCCTTTTCGGGTTGAGGCTATGTTCAATCTCCTTCTCCCTTATGTATTTTCTTCTTTATTTGAGTGGATGGTGAAGTAGAGATCCTTGTTAGGCTTTGGCTAGGGATGAATTCCTTCTATGTAAACAATATGATTATTTCAATACAAATTCAAGCGTTCATTAAGATTCTGGTTCTTAGTGCAAGTGAATTAGTTGATCACTCGTTCTCTTTATGCAAATTCTACTTAAGGGGGATTTCCCAAGAGTAGGATAGGTTAGACAAATCTTAGTGGTCTTTGATGTTTCATCTATAATTTAGGGTTAGCATTAAAGATTGCGAGTTAATCCATCTTCCCCCTCTCCTTGTTCATTTCGTGGCATGATATATGCTCGATTTGTTAATGGGTTTGAGTTTCTTGTTCGAAGCAAGAGAGTGGTTTTCACCATATGAACGTGCCGGATTCACTGCCGGGTGCTTCCTGTCCGGCACATTCGAGAATTGAATATGCCGTGCATCTGATGTCCGACAGGACATCCGGCGCAATCATTTTGGTTGGTTAAGTTCGTGTCTTGAAGTTGCATTGCGTGATCATGTTGGTACTTAGGGTGGTATAGTCCTAAACCTCGCATTTAGATAGGTTTTAGTTAATTATGGTGTCATTTACTTTTCCCCCTTGTTATTATAGAATAGGCTTTTGCCCGGATTAGGACTAATTTTCTATAAGTCCCTTGGGTTCGATACTCTCGGTCGTAATATATTCACACTATACTCCGACCGGGTTTTATTTTGCTACCCGTAGTAGAGTTGTAGGATTAGGTTATTATTTTATTCATTTTTGTATATAGTTTATCCTAACAATTTCTCTGTTAGCAAATTGGCGCCGTTGCCGGGGACTTGGAATTAGTCCAAGTCCTTAAATTCGGTAAAACGCCCTATTCTTTATTTGTTTAATTCTTTGATTCTTTGATTCTCTAATTTATTTTCGCCCTTAGTTTTGCAGACTTGAATGTGCCGTGCTTGGTGCCGGGCGTCTGTCATCCGGCAATCTCGGAGGAAGTCTGATGCCGGATAGTTTGTACCCGCGCTGCGTCCGGCATGTTCAAAAATTTTCTCAATTTTATTACAGTATGGAGTTCTTGGCAATTTAAAGTTGTTCTTGCTTACTCCCTTTCATTATTCTCTCTTCTAATAGTCCCTATACTATGATTCTTTAATTTAGAATTCGAGAATGAACTTGCCGTGTATTATGCCGGATTTCCTATACCCGGCTTTTTGGAGGAAGTCTTATGCGGGCGGGTTTGATCCGCATGTCACCCGGCATACTCAATTCCTCTCAATATTTTTGTCGTAAATTATAGGGACAATTAGGAGTGATCTCAATCTCGTATTTACTTTTACTCTTATTTAGATTATCCTTTACATTATCTTTTAATTAAGATATGTTCGATTTTTGTCATGCCGGGCAGCATGCCGGTTATTATAAACCCGGCAATAGTGGAGGAAGTCCACTGCCGGGTAAGATTCGCCCGGCAATCTGTCCGGCATTACCAAAAATTTAATTCTTCTTGTAATTTAGTAAGTCTAATTATGTCATTATATTATTTCCTTTTTTTACTAAATATTATAACAATTTTCTCTGTTACAAAATTGGCCGCCGTTTGCCGGGAATGCTTCTTCGGTCAACGAATTCTCCTGAAAATTTAGCCAACTTTGATCCGGAGATCGAGAGAACCCTACTTCATACTTTAAGGCAACAACGAATTCTACAAGGCAGATCCTACACCAATGGCAACACCTACCGTCCGTAACATAAACCGGCCTTCCAACCAAGGCCAGAAACCAGCAATCGACCTTCCTCTCCTTCCTCAAACCGAATACGATGAATGGCAGAAACTTAAGCCATATCATCAAATTAGATGCATAAAAGAGTTAGGATTGTTCGATGGTACGAATCCGGACGATGCTTTGCTCCACGTCACCAAATTTCTACAGCATACAACAGCCTAACCTCCACAAATAATGTCCTCCAATACGCCAGACTTTCCCTCTTTCCCCATAGCCTTACGGGGAACGCCAGCAAATGGTACCACAGTCTAACCCCCAGTACCATCACCACATGGGAGGACATGGCAACCAAGTTTTATGACAAGTTCATGCCCCCTAGTCGCACCTTGGAGATGATCGCCGACATTTACAACTTCAGACAACCTAGCTCGGAGAACATCTGTGAGACTTGGGACAGATTCAAAGGGTTGCTTCGCACATGTCCACACCACGGCCTCACCAAGGAACAACTATCTCAGTTGTTTTACAAGGGATTGGTCAACCAATGCAAGACCATTATCCTTTCCTCCCTTGGTGCAGATATATTAAAGAAGCCGGGAGATCAATTCCTTAGTGGAGTTGAATCTCTTTGCGAAGAGATTAGAGATTGGGCCACCGGTGGAACCAGGGGCAGTACTACTGGTTTATTTCAAGTGGGAGAGGGCGACTCCAAACTCGACAAATTGATGCAAAGTCATGAGCAGTTATTGGAGAGAAGTGCCCAGACGTCAACGAAGGTTAGCGCTCTACAGAAAGTGGTGGAGCAAATAGCAATGAACAAACTTCCTCAACAAGCGAACGTGGTTAGTGCACGACCACACGCTCCAAGCCCTGACATGCCCAACTTTCAGAATGTTGAGGAAGTCAACTATGTGAGTAACCAAGGGTATCGGCAGCCATGCAACGGGAAACCAACCCCCTCAGCACTTCCAAAGTCAAGCCGGCTACCAGGGAGGTCCAAGGCAATACAGACCATCCCACCCTGCATCATCATCAGAGGCTGAAATGGCTGAACTTCGTGACATGATGTCAGCCCTGATGAACAAGACCCAGGATACTCAAAACGAGATCTCGACCATTCGCAAGGAGCACAAAACGTTGCAGTTGCAGTTACAGCAACTTCTGATGCAACCACGACAGCAAGGTCAGCCCCCGTCCCAAACTCAACCAATCCACGGGAGCATGCGAATTCGGTCACTATCCTGCCAAGGATCTCAGATAATGCCAAATAGCCTAAAAGGCTAAGTGTAGGGCGGTTCCTCCTCACGCCTTCACTATCAAACAGGGGAGCCCTTCGTATCAATTATTTTTCTCTTTTAATTTAATGTTATTGTTTTTAAATTACTTTCATTACAGTTGTTTCAAGTTTGTTAAAAAAAAAAAACATTTTTCGTTCTCTTTGAACACTGGGGACAGTGTTCCTGCCAAGTGTAGGGCAGGGACCCCCCTTAAAAAAATAAGTTTTTATTAATTTGCATAAGTTTTGCGTTTTATCAATGTTTTACTAAACTTTTTGCATGTTTTTGATCGAGATAAGATTAGGAATGACTAAAAGCTTGTTCTCTCAAGAGGTAAGCTTTCTAATGACTTGTAGATTCCTGTGTTTAACTCTTTGATTCTCTTTATTAACATGAGTACATGATCTTGCCTAATTCTTTCCTTTATGTACTTATGGGTATTCTTTTCTTTTTTTTCAAATTGTGAAAAATCTTTTGGGTGAAAATCTTAAAAGGGTTTTTGTGCAAAAGAAAGAAGAAGAAGAAAGAAAAAAAAGAAAGAAAAATCTTCTTCTAAAGGAAAAGCAATATATTCCTAGAGGTTTCATAAAGTGCCTCAGAATAAAAGCAAGAAACGAGAGTTTTTCCTTTTATTTTTCTCCTAAATCCCCCATTCTTCAATGGAAAAAATCATGGTTGATTCAGAAACTCTTGCAAAATAGGGCTGATTCATAAAACCATTGATGAGAGTCTTGGCCACATTCAGAAACTCTTGAAAAATAGAGCTGAATGATGGAAACCGGAAAAAGGAGAGATTACAAAAATCCCTTATGCAAAATAGCCCAAAAGTTTTGATCGATTTTGAAATTCCTTGTTTTATACCCATTAGTATGTTTGACAAGATAAGGTAGATTATGTGATACTTATGAATTAGAGTCATATAGTTGGAAATATTTATCTACATTTTCATTCTAGAGTTTATCTGTTTGTGCATAAGTAATTAGTCCGTTCTAATCTTGTTTTGCTCGAGGACTAGCAAAAGGTAAGTGTAGGGCCTTGATAAGCCACAGACTTATCATATTTTATGCACTAGATTTAGTATTATATTTATCTAATAAAGTTATATTTATTTATGCTATTATGTGTTTAAAATATATTTGTACAGATTTATGTTTTTATGAGTTTTATGTGCAAGGATTGATTTTCTAGGCAAAAGTTCAGTTGAAGCCGGACTCCATGCCGGGTAGTTTCTGCACGGCAGTACAGAACAGAAAGAAGCCTTGCCGGATGTGATGCCGGGTAAATGTTATCCGGCATGAGTGTAAAAATCGCCTCGATTGACCATACGACAGCACATGTGACGTGTTTTCCAACCGCTGCCGGGTGTGATGCCGGGTAATTCCTACCCGGCATAAGCATGTTTCGCACGGACATCGACGGTTTCGACCGTTAGCAGTTGGGCGCATTTAACACGTGTGCCGGCTATTGGGGACCCGGCACGACGCCCGGCATCGACACAATTTAATGCCTATAATAGCCGAGGAAGGCAACAATTGAAAACTTTCAACACCATATACAACTCCATTCATTACTCCATTTCGCCCACATTCCAAGGTTGGTGTCCAAGGCTTTTCTACGGATCCATCCACATGAAGAAGAGAAGATTCCTTTCGGGTTGAGGCTATGTTCAATCTCTTCTCCCTGATGTTTCTTCTTACTTTTGAGTGGATGGTGAAGTAGAGATCCTTGGTAGGCTTTGGCTAGGGATGAATTCCTTCGATGTAAACAATATGATTATTTCAATACAAATTCAAGCGTTCATTAAGATTCTGGTTCTTAGGCAAGTGATATAGTTGATCACTCGTTCTCTTTATGCAAATTCTACTTAAGGGGGATTTCCCAAGAGTAGGATAGGTTAGACAAATCTTAGTGGTCTTTGATGTTTTCATCTATAATTTAGGGTTAGCATTAAAGATTGCGAGTTAATCCATCTTCCCCCATCTCCTTGTTCATTTCGTGGCATGATATATGCTCGATTTGTTAATGGGTTTTGAGTTTCTTGTTCGAAGCAAGAGAGTGGTTTTCACCATATGAACGTGCCGGATTCACTGCCGGGTGCTTCCTGTCCGGCACATTCGAGAATTTGAATATGCCGTGCATCTGATGTCCGGCAGGACATCCGGCGCAATCATTTTGGTTGGTTAAGTTCGTGTCTTGAAGTTGCATTGCGTGATCATGTTGGTACTTAGGGTGGTATAGTCCTAAACCTCGCATTTAGATAGGTTTTAGTTAATTATGGTGTCATTTACTTTTCCCCCCTTGTTATTATAGAATAGGCTTTTGCCCGGATTAGGACTAATTTTCTATAAGTCCCTTGGGTTCGATACTCTCGGTCGTAATATATTCACACTATACTCCGACCGGGTTTTATTTTGCTACCCGTAGTAGAGTTGTAGGATTAGGTTATTATTTTATTCATTTTTGTATATAGTTTATCCTAACAATTTCTCTGTTAGCAAATTGGCGCCGTTGCCGGGGACTTGGAATTAGTCCAAGTCCTTAAATTCGGTAAAACGCCCTATTCTTTATTTGTTTAATTCTTTGATTCTTTGATTCTCTAATTTATTTTCGCCCTTAGTTTTGCAGACTTGAATGTGCCGTGCTTGGTGCCGGGCGTCTGTCATCCGGCAATCTCGGAGGAAGTCTGATGCCGGATAGTTTGTACCCGGCGCTGCGTCCGGCATGTTCAAAAATTTTCTCAATTTTATTACAGTATGGAGTTCTTGGCAATTTAAAGTTGTTCTTGCTTACTCCCTTTCATTATTTCTCTCTTCTAATAGTCCCTATACTATGATTCTTTAATTTAGAATTCGAGAATGAACTTGCCGTGTATTATGCCGGATTTCCTATACCCGGCTTTTTGGAGGAAGTCTTATGCCGGGCGGGTTTGATCCGGCATGTCACCCGGCATACTCAATTCCTCTCAATATTTTTGTCGTAAATTATAGGGACAATTAGGAGTGATCTCAATCTCGTATTTACTTTTACTCTTATTTAGATTATCCTTTACATTATCTTTTAATTAAGATATGTTCGATTTTTGTCATGCCGGGCAGCATGCCGGTTATTATAAACCCGGCAATAGTGGAGGAAGTCCACTGCCGGGTAAGATTCGCCCGGCAATCTGTCCGGCATTACCAAAAATTTAATTCTTCTTGTAATTTAGTAAGTCTAATTATGTCATTATATTATTTCCTTTATTTTTACTAAATATTATAACAATTTCTCTGTTAGCAAATTGGCGCCGTTGCCGGGGAATGCTTCTTCGGTCAACGAATTCTCCTGAAAATTTAGCCAACTTTGATCCGGAGATCGAGAGAACCCTACTTCATACTTTAAGGCAACAACGAATTCTACAAGAAGCAGATCCTACACCAATGGCAACACCTACCCCGTAACATAAACCGGCCTTCCAACCAAGGCCAGAAACCAGCAATCGACCTTCCTCTCCTTCCTCAAACCGAATACGATGAATGGCAGAAACTTAAGCCATATCATCAAATTAGATGCATAAAAGAGTTAGGATTGTTCGATGGTACGAATCCGGACGATGCTTTGCTCCACGTCACCAAATTTCTACAGCATACAAACAGCCTAACCTCCACAAATAATGTCCTCCAATACGCCAGACTTTCCCTCTTTCCCCATAGCCTTACGGGGAACGCCAGCAAATGGTACCACAGTCTAACCCCCAGTACCATCACCACATGGGAGGACATGGCAACCAAGTTTTATGACAAGTTCATGCCCCCTAGTCGCACCCTGGAGATGATCGCCGACATTTACAACTTCAGACAACCTAGCTCGGAGAACATCTGTGAGACTTGGGACAGATTCAAAGGGTTGCTTCGCACATGTCCACACCACGGCCTCACCAAGGAACAACTATCTCAGTTGTTTTACAAGGGATTGGTCAACCAATGCAAGACCATGATCCTTTCCTCCCTTGGTGCAGATATATTAAAGAAGCCGGGAGATCAATTCCTTAGTGGAGTTGAATCTCTTTGCGAAGAGATTAGAGATTGGGCCACCGGTGGAACCAGGGGCAGTACTACTGGTTTATTTCAAGTGGGAGAGGGCGACTCCAAACTCGACAAATTGATGCAAAGTCATGAGCAGTTATTGGAGAGTAATGCCCAGACGTCAACGAAGGTTAGCGCTCTACAGAAAGTGGTGGAGCAAATAGCAATGAACAAACTTCCTCAACAAGCGAACGTGGTTAGTGCACGACCACACGCTCCAAGCCCTGACATGCCCAACTTTCAGAATGTTGAGGAAGTCAACTATGTGAGTAACCAAGGGTATCGGCAGCCATGGCAACAGGGAAACCAACCCCCTCAGCACTTCCAAAGTCAAGCCGGCTACCAGGGAGGTCCAAGGCAATACAGACCATCCCACCCTGCATCATCATCAGAGGCTGAAATGGCTGAACTTCGTGACATGATGTCAGCCCTGATGAACAAGACCCAGGATACTCAAAACGAGATCTCGACCATTCGCAAGGAGCACAAATCGTTGCAGTTGCAGTTACAGCAACTTCTGATGCAACCACGACAGCAAGGTCAGCCCCCGTCCCAAACTCAAACCAATCCACGGGAGCATGCGAATTCGGTCACTATCCTGCCAAGGATCTCAGATAATGCCAAATAGCCTAAAAGGCTAAGTGTAGGGCGGTTCCTCCTCACGCCTTCACTATCAAACAGGGGAGCCCTTCGTATCAATTATTTTTCTCTTTTAATTTAATGTTATTGTTTTTAAATTACTTTCATTACAGTTGTTTCAAGTTTGTTAAAAAAAAAAAAACATTTTTCGTTCTCTTTTGAACACTGGGGACAGTGTTCCTGCCAAGTGTAGGGCAGGGACCCCCCTTAAAAAAATAAGTTTTTATTAATTTGCATAAGTTTTGCGTTTTATCAATGTTTTACTAAACTTTTTGCATGTTTTTGATCAAGATAAGATTAGGAATGACTAAAAGCTTGTTCTCTCAAGAGGTAAGCTTTCTAATGACTTGTAGATTCCTGTGTTTAACTCATTGATTCTCTTTATTAACATGAGTACATGATCTTGCTCCTAATTCTTTCCTTTATGTACTTATGGGTATTCTTTTCTTTTTTTTTTCAAATTGTGAAAAATCTTTTGGGTGAAAATCTTAAAAAGGGTTTTTGTGCAAAAGAAAGAAGAAGAAGAAAAAGAAAAAAAAGAAAGAAAAATCTTCTTCTAAAGGAAAAGCAATATATTCCTAGAGGTTTCATAAAGTGCCTCAGAATAAAAGCAAGAAACGAGAGTTTTTCCTTTTATTTTTCTCCTAAATCCCCCATTCTTCAATGGAAAAAAATCATGGTTGATTCAGAAACTCTTGCAAAATAGGGCTGATTCATAAAACCATTGATGAGAGTCTTGGCCACATTCAGAAACTCTTGAAAAATAGAGCTGAATGATGGAAACCGGAAAAAGGAGAGATTACAAAAATCCCTTATGCAAAATAGCCCAAAAGTTTTTGATCGATTTTGAAATTCCTTGTTTTATACCCATTAGTATGTTTTGACAAGATAAGGTAGATTATGTGATACTTATGAATTAGAGTCATATAGTTGGAAATATTTATCTACATTTTCATTCTAGAGTTTATCTGTTTTGTGCATAAGTAATTAGTCCGTTCTAATCTTGTTTTGCTCGAGGACTAGCAAAAGGTAAGTGTAGGGCCTTGATAAGCCGCAGACTTATCATATTTTATGCACTAGATTTAGTATTATATTTATCTAAATAAAGTTATATTTATGTTATTTATGCTTATTATGTGTTAAAATATTATTTGTACAGATTTATGTTTTTATGAGTTTTATGTGCAAGGATTGATTTTCTAGGCAAAAGTTCAGTTGAAGCCGGACTCCATGCCGGGTAGTTTCTGCACGGCAGTACAGAACAGAAAGAAGCCTTGCCGGATGTGATGCCGGGTAAATGTTATCCGGCATGAGTGTAAAAATCGCCTCGATTGACCATACGACAGCACATGTGATCCACGTGTTTTCCAACCGCTGCCGGGTGTGATGCCGGGTAATTCCTACCCGGCATAAGCACTGTTTCGCACGGACATCGACGGTTTCGACCGTTAGCAGTTGGGCGCATTTAACACGTGTGCCGGCTATTGGGGACCCGGCACGACGCCCGGCATCGACACAATTTAATGCCTATAAATAGGCCGAGGAAGGCAACAATTGAATACACTTCAACACCATACTACACTCCATTCATTACTCCATTTCCGCCCACATTCCAAGTGTTGGTGTCCAAGGCTTTTCTACGGATCCATCCACAAGAAGAAGAGAAGATTTCCTTTTCGGGTTGAGGCTATGTTCAATCTCCTTCTCCCTTATGTATTTTCTTCTTTATTTGAGTGGATGGTGAAGTAGAGATCCTTGTTAGGCTTTGGCTAGGGATGAATTCCTTCTATGTAAACAATATGATTATTTCAATACAAATTCAAGCGTTCATTAAGATTCTGGTTCTTAGTGCAAGTGAATTAGTTGATCACTCGTTCTCTTTATGCAAATTCTACTTAAGGGGGATTTCCCAAGAGTAGGATAGGTTAGACAAATCTTAGTGGTCTTTGATGTTTTCATCTATAATTTAGGGTTAGCATTAAAGATTGCGAGTTAATCCATCTTCCCCCATCTCCTTGTTCATTTCGTGGCATGATATATGCTCGATTTGTTAATGGGTTTTGAGTTTCTTGTTCGAAGCAAGAGAGTGGTTTTCACCATATGAACGTGCCGGATTCACTGCCGGGTGCTTCCTGTCCGGCACATTCGAGAATTTGAATATGCCGTGCATCTGATGTCCGGCAGGACATCCGGCGCAATCATTTTGGTTGGTTAAGTTCGTGTCTTGAAGTTGCATTGCGTGATCATGTTGGTACTTAGGGTGGTATAGTCCTAAACCTCGCATTTAGATAGGTTTTAGTTAATTATGGTGTCATTTACTTTTCCCCCCTTGTTATTATAGAATAGGCTTTTGCCCGGATTAGGACTAATTTTCTATAAGTCCCTTGGGTTCGATACTCTCGGTCGTAATATATTCACACTATACTCCGACCGGGTTTTATTTTGCTACCCGTAGTAGAGTTGTAGGATTAGGTTATTATTTTATTCATTTTTGTATATAGTTTATCCTAACAATTTCTCTGTTAGCAAATTGGCGCCGTTGCCGGGGACTTGGAATTAGTCCAAGTCCTTAAATTCGGTAAAACGCCCTATTCTTTATTTGTTTAATTCTTTGATTCTTTGATTCTCTAATTTATTTTCGCCCTTAGTTTTGCAGACTTGAATGTGCCGTGCTTGGTGCCGGGCGTCTGTCATCCGGCAATCTCGGAGGAAGTCTGATGCCGGATAGTTTGTACCCGGCGCTGCGTCCGGCATGTTCAAAAATTTTCTCAATTTTATTACAGTATGGAGTTCTTGGCAATTTAAAGTTGTTCTTGCTTACTCCCTTTCATTATTTCTCTCTTCTAATAGTCCCTATACTATGATTCTTTAATTTAGAATTCGAGAATGAACTTGCCGTGTATTATGCCGGATTTCCTATACCCGGCTTTTTGGAGGAAGTCTTATGCCGGGCGGGTTTGATCCGGCATGTCACCCGGCATACTCAATTCCTCTCAATATTTTTGTCGTAAATTATAGGGACAATTAGGAGTGATCTCAATCTCGTATTTACTTTTACTCTTATTTAGATTATCCTTTACATTATCTTTTAATTAAGATATGTTCGATTTTTGTCATGCCGGGCAGCATGCCGGTTATTATAAACCCGGCAATAGTGGAGGAAGTCCACTGCCGGGTAAGATTCGCCCGGCAATCTGTCCGGCATTACCAAAAATTTAATTCTTCTTGTAATTTAGTAAGTCTAATTATGTCATTATATTATTTCCTTTATTTTTACTAAATATTATAACAATTTCTCTGTTAGCAAATTGGCGCCGTTGCCGGGGAATGCTTCTTCGGTCAACGAATTCTCCTGAAAATTTAGCCAACTTTGATCCGGAGATCGAGAGAACCCTACTTCATACTTTAAGGCAACAACGAATTCTACAAGAAGCAGATCCTACACCAATGGCAACACCTACCGTCCGTAACATAAACCGGCCTTCCAACCAAGGCCAGAAACCAGCAATCGACCTTCCTCTCCTTCCTCAAACCGAATACGATGAATGGCAGAAACTTAAGCCATATCATCAAATTAGATGCATAAAAGAGTTAGGATTGTTCGATGGTACGAATCCGGACGATGCTTTGCTCCACGTCACCAAATTTCTACAGCATACAAACAGCCTAACCTCCACAAATAATGTCCTCCAATACGCCAGACTTTCCCTCTTTCCCCATAGCCTTACGGGGAACGCCAGCAAATGGTACCACAGTCTAACCCCCAGTACCATCACCACATGGGAGGACATGGCAACCAAATTTTATGACAAGTTCATGCCCCCTAGTCGCACCCTGGAGATGATCGCCGACATTTACAACTTCAGACAACCTAGCTCGGAGAACATCTGTGAGACTTGGGACAGATTCAAAGGGTTGCTTCGCACATGTCCACACCACGGCCTCACCAAGGAACAACTATCTCAGTTGTTTTACAAGGGATTGGTCAACCAATGCAAGACCATGATCCTTTCCTCCCTTGGTGCAGATATATTAAAGAAGCCGGGAGATCAATTCCTTAGTGGAGTTGAATCTCTTTGCGAAGAGATTAGAGATTGGGCCACCGGTGGAACCAGGGGCAGTACTACTGGTTTATTTCAAGTGGGAGAGGGCGACTCCAAACTCGACAAATTGATGCAAAGTCATGAGCAGTTATTGGAGAGTAATGCCCAGACGTCAACGAAGGTTAGCGCTCTACAGAAAGTGGTGGAGCAAATAGCAATGAACAAACTTCCTCAACAAGCGAACGTGGTTAGTGCACGACCACACGCTCCAAGCCCTGACATGCCCAACTTTCAGAATGTTGAGGAAGTCAACTATGTGAGTAACCAAGGGTATCGGCAGCCATGGCAACAGGGAAACCAACCCCCTCAGCACTTCCAAAGTCAAGCCGGCTACCAGGGAGGTCCAAGGCAATACAGACCATCCCACCCTGCATCATCATCAGAGGCTGAAATGGCTGAACTTCGTGACATGATGTCAGCCCTGATGAACAAGACCCAGGATACTCAAAACGAGATCTCGACCATTCGCAAGGAGCACAAATCGTTGCAGTTGCAGTTACAGCAACTTCTGATGCAACCACGACAGCAAGGTCAGCCCCCGTCCCAAACTCAAACCAATCCACGGGAGCATGCGAATTCGGTCACTATCCTGCCAAGGATCTCAGATAATGCCAAATAGCCTAAAAGGCTAAGTGTAGGGCGGTTCCTCCTCACGCCTTCACTATCAAACAGGGGAGCCCTTCGTATCAATTATTTTTCTCTTTTAATTTAATGTTATTGTTTTTAAATTACTTTCATTACAGTTGTTTCAAGTTTGTTAAAAAAAAAAAAACATTTTTCGTTCTCTTTTGAACACTGGGGACAGTGTTCCTGCCAAGTGTAGGGCAGGGACCCCCCTTAAAAAAATAAGTTTTTATTAATTTGCATAAGTTTTGCGTTTTATCAATGTTTTACTAAACTTTTTGCATGTTTTTGAAGATAAGATTAGGAATGACTAAAAGCTTGTTCTCTCAAGAGGTAAGCTTTCTAATGACTTGTAGATTCCTGTGTTTAACTCTTTGATTCTCTTTATTAACATGAGTACATGATCTTGCTCCTAATTCTTTCCTTTATGTACTTATGGGTATTCTTTTCTTTTTTTTTTCAAATTGTGAAAAATCTTTTGGGTGAAAATCTTAAAAAGGGTTTTTGTGCAAAAGAAAGAAGAAGAAGAAAAGAAAAAAAAAGAAAGAAAAATCTTCTTCTAAAGGAAAAGCAATATATTCCTAGAGGTTTCATAAAGTGCCTCAGAATAAAAGCAAGAAACGAGAGTTTTTCCTTTTATTTTTCTCCTAAATCCCCCATTCTTCAATGGAAAAAAATCATGGTTGATTCAGAAACTCTTGCAAAATAGGGCTGATTCATAAAACCATTGATGAGAGTCTTGGCCACATTCAGAAACTCTTGAAAAATAGAGCTGAATGATGGAAACCGGAAAAAGGAGAGATTACAAAAATCCCTTATGCAAAATAGCCCAAAAGTTTTTGATCGATTTTGAAATTCCTTGTTTTATACCCATTAGTATGTTTTGACAAGATAAGGTAGATTATGTGATACTTATGAATTAGAGTCATATAGTTGGAAATATTTATCTACATTTTCATTCTAGAGTTTATCTGTTTTGTGCATAAGTAATTAGTCCGTTCTAATCTTGTTTTGCTCGAGGACTAGCAAAAGGTAAGTGTAGGGCCTTGATAAGCCGCAGACTTATCATATTTTATGCACTAGATTTAGTATTATATTTATCTAAATAAAGTTATATTTATGTTATTTATGCTTATTATGTGTTAAAATATATTATTTGTACAGATTTATGTTTTTATGAGTTTTATGTGCAAGGATTGATTTTCTAGGCAAAAGTTCAGTTGAAGCCGGACTCCATGCCGGGTAGTTTCTGCACGGCAGTACAGAACAGAAAGAAGCCTTGCCGGATGTGATGCCGGGTAAATGTTATCCGGCATGAGTGTAAAAATCGCCTCGATTGACCATACGACAGCACATGTGATCCACGTGTTTTCCAACCGCTGCCGGGTGTGATGCCGGGTAATTCCTACCCGGCATAAGCACTGTTTCGCACGGACATCGACGGTTTCGACCGTTAGCAGTTGGGCGCATTTAACACGTGTGCCGGCTATTGGGGACCCGGCACGACGCCCGGCATCGACACAATTTAATGCCTATAAATAGGCCGAGGAAGGCAACAATTGAATACACTTCAACACCATACTACACTCCATTCATTACTCCATTTCCGCCCACATTCCAAGTGTTGGTGTCCAAGGCTTTTCTACGGATCCATCCACAAGAAGAAGAGAAGATTTCCTTTTCGGGTTGAGGCTATGTTCAATCTCCTTCTCCCTTATGTATTTTCTTCTTTATTTGAGTGGATGGTGAAGTAGAGATCCTTGTTAGGCTTTGGCTAGGGATGAATTCCTTCTATGTAAACAATATGATTATTTCAATACAAATTCAAGCGTTCATTAAGATTCTGGTTCTTAGTGCAAGTGAATTAGTTGATCACTCGTTCTCTTTATGCAAATTCTACTTAAGGGGGATTTCCCAAGAGTAGGATAGGTTAGACAAATCTTAGTGGTCTTTGATGTTTTCATCTATAATTTAGGGTTAGCATTAAAGATTGCGAGTTAATCCATCTTCCCCCATCTCCTTGTTCATTTCGTGGCATGATATATGCTCGATTTGTTAATGGGTTTTGAGTTTCTTGTTCGAAGCAAGAGAGTGGTTTTCACCATATGAACGTGCCGGATTCACTGCCGGGTGCTTCCTGTCCGGCACATTCGAGAATTTGAATATGCCGTGCATCTGATGTCCGGCAGGACATCCGGCGCAATCATTTTGGTTGGTTAAGTTCGTGTCTTGAAGTTGCATTGCGTGATCATGTTGGTACTTAGGGTGGTATAGTCCTAAACCTCGCATTTAGATAGGTTTTAGTTAATTATGGTGTCATTTACTTTTCCCCCCTTGTTATTATAGAATAGGCTTTTGCCCGGATTAGGACTAATTTTCTATAAGTCCCTTGGGTTCGATACTCTCGGTCGTAATATATTCACACTATACTCCGACCGGGTTTTATTTTGCTACCCGTAGTAGAGTTGTAGGATTAGGTTATTATTTTATTCATTTTTGTATATAGTTTATCCTAACAATTTCTCTGTTAGCAATTGCGACGCATCAGGTAAGGGTATGGGTTGTGTGTTGATGCAACACGGGAAGGTCGTAGCATACGCCTCCCGACAGCTGAAGAAACACGAAGAGAACTACCCTACCCACGATTTGGAATTAGGTGCCATTGTCTTCGCACTGAAGATATGGCGACATCATTTGTATGGGGTAAGTGTGACGATCTATTCCGACCACAAGAGTTTAAAGTACTTGTTCACTCAGAAGGAGTTGAACATGAGACAAAGAAGGTGGGTTGAGTTTTTAAATGATTATGACATTAACTTGCAGTACAAAGAGGGGAAAGCAAATGTGGTAGCTGACGCACTGAGTCGCCGAGCACACTCTCTCCATTCGCTGGTCTCTCATACTAGCTTGGTTGAAGAGGTGCGGAGTGCTCAGATGACGGATCAGTATATGTTGGAGATTAGACAGAAACTTATTGATGATACATTTGAGGGTCAGAAGTACGACTTCAGACTCCATGACGATGACTTGATTAGGCTTAATGGCCGACTGTGTATTCCGAGGGGTAGCGCTGAACTGAAAGAACGCATACTGAGTGAATCTCATTGTTCTACGACATCGATTCACCCCGGAGCTTCAAAGATGTATAAGGGTATGAAACGTTATTTTTGGTGGGCCGGAATGAAAAAGGATGTGAATGATTATGTGTTGAGGTGTCTCACTTGCCAGAAAGTCAAGTTTGAGCACCGACGGCCTGGTGGTATGGTGCAGCCAATGCCAGTGCCTGAGTGGAAGTTCCATGACATTTCTATGGACTTTGTAGTAGGGCTTCCGCCTACAAGGGGAGGTATGAATATGATTTGGGTTGTTGTTGACCGACTGACCAAGGTGGCCCGATTCATTCCGATGAAGGACACCTGGAAAGTGGCAGGACTTGCAGAGCTCTTCGACAGAGAAATTGTAAGACATCATGGAGTACCGAAAACGATTGTATCTGACAGGGATACAAGATTCTTATCGAGGTATTGGAGATCCACACGAGAAGCACTAGGTACCGAGCTGAAATTGAGTACGGCGTTTCACCCACAAACAGATGGTCAGAGTGAGCGCACTATCCAGACACTTGAGGATATGTTACGTGCATGTGCACTTGACTTTCAGACCAGCTGGATTGATAAGTTACATCTGATTGAGTTTAGCTATAACAACAGTTATCATGCTTCGATCAAGATGTCTCCCTTCCAGGCTTTATACGGTAGACCATGCCGCACGCCATTATGCTGGGATGAGTCGCGTGAGACGGTCATTATAGGACCAGAGTATCTGGAACAAGTTCAGGCAGAAGTTCGCCAGATCCGGGCTAACATGGAAGCAGCTCAGGATAGACAGAAGTCGTACGCTGATGTGCGCAGACGTGACCTGGAGTTCGCCGTGGGCGATCAGGTATTCCTTAGAGTATCCCCCATGAAGGGAGTGTTTTGTTTTGGCCAGAAAGGCAAGTTGAGCCCAAAATATGTGGGGCCTTATGTTGTGACGGAGCGGATAGGACCAGTAGCTTATAGACTTGATTTACCCGCTGAGCTGGGCAAGGTACATGATGTATTCCATGTGTCCCAATTGAAGAAATATATATCTCATCCGTCTCATGTACTTCAGCCTGAAAGGCTAACCTTAGAGCCGACCATGCGATCAGTGGAGACTCTCGTACGGATTCTGGATACTAAGACTCGAGACACTCGCCATAAGTCTGTACGACTGGTGAAGGTCCTCTGATCTAACCAGGACGTCGAGGAGGCCACTTGGGAGCTGGAAGATAAGATGAAGGTGAAGTACCCGTTGTTGTTTACTTCTTAGTGTTTATATGTATAGGGTACGGGGCGTACCCCTATTTTAAGGGGGGTAGAGCCGTTTCGGTTATGAGTGTACGACATGTATTTGAATACATTGTTTATGTTGTTGTTTATGTCATGTTGTCATATTGTTATGTTACAGACCGTTGTGTCTGAGTGATGTTATGTTGTTAGGACCTTGTGTCCGATATTATGTAAGAATGTTGTTAATGTTGTTATGGAAGTATTGCTTCATAAGTGATTCCCATGTTTTAGAATATAAGATATGTGGGAAGTATGAACTTTGGGGACAAAGTTCTTTTAAGGGGGGTAGATTGAAATACCCCAAACCTTAATAAGTTGTTTAAACATTAAATAATAAATCATTAAGACTAAAAAGAGTCTTAGAAACATTAGTAAACGATTTAATAAATAGTAAATACAATTAATTGCCTAAAAGGCAATAAGGACAAAATATGCTCTAAGCTTGGAATAATCTTGGTTAAGGCTTAATGAATTTACCAAGACCTTATTTATATGTTAATGAGCTTATTAAATCAATTACCAAAGAAAACCGAGCTTGAAAACAAGTTAAAACGCAAAATGTGCTTTAAGGAGTCTTAAAGCACGTTTTTCAAAAAATTGTCTTGTAAATGGGTTTTGAATGGCTAAATGTCCATCATTACTCTTTAATTAATATGTGTACTACTTAGTATCACATTTGGAAGTTTAAATCAATGGGAAATCAAAAATTTCACTTCTAGGTGCCTTATTTTTTTATGAATAGTAACTAAATAAGCTAGTTTGTAACATATGTTAACATAAGTAATTTAATTGAGCAATTAAGACTAATTAACCCCTTATGTTTAATGGGGGCCGGTTTTGCATGTGGTGAGTCACCACCCTTGCTAACTGATTGAGTAAATAAGTGAGTAATTAAAAGAGCACTATTTGTTTTACGTAACAAATATCTTCAAAAAGCAACTACAATCAGTGATTCTTTTCATTCCTTCATTTCCTCCTGCTGTCTCACGTAGACCATCTCCTTCCTTGCTCTCTTTCACGTAATGCAACAGCACCACCAGACTTCATCTTCAAATCCATGTAACTCCTAGCTCACTTGTCCAAATCAAAATCTAAGACCACCGATCTCTTAGTCTCATCAAGCTCTTCAACTTAGTCCTTTCAAATCTTTAAGAGCTCCGTTTTGGTGCCAAGAGGAATCTCCATGGAAGGAGCTTGAGTTCATCTTTTCATATATTATTGTTCTCCTTTGCTTCAAGGTAAGGAAACTCAAAGAAAAATGATGTTTCCTTCATGTTTTATGTTGTCCGAAAATTGTTTTAAATGGTGTCCTTACGTTGCCTTGTTCTAGCTTCATTCCAACCTTTCAAGGACTGGGTGGAGTCCTCTCTTGACACGTTTCCAAACTCTCTTCAAGTTCTAAGTTGACAAGCAAGCAAATATCCTTAGCGATTTCTGAAACAAGAAAGAAGTTGTGAGGAAAGGAGGTAATTATGCTAACCAAAAATAGCTTGAAATTCCTTTGGAAAATGAACGTATGTTGTCTTTTGAAACTACCTAAAGAGCCAATGGTAAATGACTTAGAAAAATGTTCTCAAAAAGACTAGTAAAGGACATACGTATTGTTGTGTGTATTTGCAGGTCAAAGGCAAATATATTGTGGGAAATTCAGTGTTCAAGATTTATGCATTTTAAGAGCCTAAGTGCTATGCAATTTAAATTGTGCACTATATTGTAATGTGGTGTATATTTGGTGAAGTTTTGAGTATAAGAGTGTACCTAAGATCATTGGGAAGTTTATACATATGATGGGTGTAAAGAACTTAAGCAGCAGGACTTGAAAAATTGCAAGTACGTCGATTCTGTAGGTTGGGTCCGGGACATAAGTCATGGGTCATGTCCCGGACCAGGGGTGCAAAATAGGCCGAGAGTTCTACATGGTTTTAGGTCCGGGACTTGGGTCTTGTACAAGGACCGGACCAACTCCTTAAATTACCCGAGAGCTTTTTTTTGCCTAGAATGGTCCAGGACTTAGGACCTGTATGAAGTCCCGGACCACCCCATTAAAAGAGGCCAAGAGAATTGTTAAGTGTAGGTCCGGGACCTTAGTTGGGGACCAAGTCCCGGACCACTATAAAACTTGGTTTTTAGGTTATTAAATGATGTCTAGAGATGGGGATGAGTTAGAGATGATATTATAAGGTTATACAAGACATGTTAGGAGTATTGTAATGACATTTTAAAAGATGAGAAGTTAAAATAAAATGTGGAAATGGGATAACTAGAAATGTGAAGTAGTAATGTTAACAGTGGATTAGTGCGTTAATTGACCGACGTTACTAAATGTGTTTAGGATTCTCTCAGGTGGGAACCAGTCGAGGCAAGGACCGAGGTATGGTTTTCTTGCAGTCTGTTGCCTACCGGTTTACACCGCTTGTGTGTTGTTTGTTTTCTGTGTGTTTATGACTTTGTAAGACTTAAGTCATGTAACGAGTTACAGTTGTTCATATTATTATGTTGTTGAGATGTGACTCATTTCCCTTGTGTGTTCTAACAAAGTGCTAACGGGGAAGTGAGGAGTCCGGTAGTTCCGGCCACGCGTGTGAGTATGGGAGTCGATGTCATTTACCGGTTCGATTCTCTTTGTATGTTTAGGTTGTTTTCCAATTTGGTTTCAACCTTCCCTTTAGCTTATCCAAGGCTATTTTACTGACTCACGTCGGGCCACGGGGCATACTATTTATTCGGTGTGCTTGGGATCACTATATCCGACACGCCTGGTGTTTAAGTTATCCGTTCAATTCTAAATGACGGTGACGAGTTATGTAACGAGCTTAGTGTGAGTATGGCAACATCCTCTATGCTCTCCATGTGATCTAACTTGGTTGGTTCGTTTCTAAAGGATTCGTTCTTGTGTGTTACGTGTGAAGCTGTTTGCTATGCAATATTCTTGCTATGCTAATGTATATATGATGTTATTGTGTAAAATGAATGCCATGTTATCATGACAATTGGTTGCGCGTATCCCGGTAGCCGATGGGCTGCGCGTTAACCATACCAGCCAAGGGTTGCTGACCCCCTCGGGGGATCCATATTTCCTTTACTGCAGGATGAGGATCGAAGAAGCGGAGTGGCTCTAGATCACAGGATGTAGTTTACTTTTGAGTACCTTTGGATGTTGGCCCGGGATGCGCCTGTGCACCCGTGGCAATATGTATTTTAGTCGACAGTGCACAATGGAAGTTTACAGTGACAGTGTATAATTATGGGTTGTAAGTTAAATACTCGGTTATGTGTATATGTACTTATGGTTTTAGTTCTATGCTCGGGAGTCTGATCATCAGACCGGTACAACTTGTATTTATTCAGCCTTGTTAACCACGTGGGTGGTTGACGGCGTTGTAGCACCAATCGTTTAGTTGTTGTTTAGTTGTTTAATTTCCGCTGCGATTCCAGTTATTATTAAGTACGTAGTAGGGGTGTTACATTTCCTTTTTACTAAGTCTCACCCATGAAGTCGAGGACGCATGTGCCTTTGTCTTCAAACCGTGACATGGGAGAACAGAGTGGTTTTGTATTTCTAGCCCATGAAGGCGACGACGAATGTGCCATTGTCTTCGGACCGGTGACATGGGAGAATACGACAAAATTAAGTGGTTGTTTTAATCTTCCAAAGGACCGCGGACCAGAGAGCGTAAGCATCCAATAGTCCGTACCTGTGGGTGATATCTTGCATTACTCGTCCATGAAACCGAGGACTTGTGAGCCTTTGTCTTCGGACCGGCAACATGGGGGGATGCAACAAAGAGAATTTTGAGTGCTATACATGCTTAGGCATGTTGTGTGATAATTGAGTATACATATATTACATACCTAATGAGTCTGTAAGTTTAGAAATATAAACGTAATTTATATGATCTATGGTATGAGATAAACCGTGTATTCTAATGAGATAAGATGCATGGGAACTTTGGGGACAAAGTTCTTTTAAGGGGGGTAGATTGAAATACCCCAAACCTATATATGGTAACTAAACATCAAGTTATGAATTCATAAGGCTAAAACATGCCTCAAAACATTGGTAGACAATTTAAACACAAAGAAAACACATGAAAACACCATAAAGTCAATTTAAGCAAATACTTGCTCTAGACTTGGTGTAACCTTGATTAGGACCCAAAGGTCATTCCTAGACCTTATTAAAATGCTAATGAACATGTTAAATCAATTACCAAAGAAAACCAAGCTCAAAACATGTTAAAACACAAATTATGCTTTAAGACTTCTTAAAGCACATTTTTGAGAAATTGTCTTAGAAATTAGTTTTGAGTGGCTAAATGACCAAGTTTATGCCTTAATCAACATGTGTACACTTAGTATCACATTAGGAAGCCTAAATCAATGAGAAACCAAAAATTTCACAAATTTGTGCACTAATTATGAATAGTACCCAAAATAAGTCAAAGTCTTCCTCATTGGTCAATGGTCAAACTAACCCATAAATATCAAGGGGCACGGTTTTAATGGTGACTCATCACCCCAAGCTTCCAGCATTAGTAGAAAAGAGGAAGGAGAGTAGAAAAACATTATTTGCTTTTACATCAAGTAATAAAAATCTTGCTTTACTCCCTCCTCTCTCCTCTCCTCTCATTCTTTCCCTTCCCCAATGTTTTTCTTCTTCCTTCTCCTCTGTTCCAAAATTGTTCAAGCTACATCGTCCATGGTTCTTGAACTTGCTTTGCTTGCCAATCCAACACAAAGCTCCAAATCACAAATAAACCACATATTTCTCTTAGTTAAGTCAAGAGCTTCAAAGTGATCTTTTCAAAACTCCAAAACCAGAAGTTGGACTACATTGAAGGAGCTCCAGTTCAAGAGAAAGATTCAGTTTTAAGAGCTCCTTTACATCTCCATTTATTCAAGGTAAGAAAAGCTTGAAAATCCAAGTTTTCTCCATTTTCCTTAGTCTCCGAAATTGTCTTCTCATGGGGTCTTGTTTTTACTCCTTGAAATAGCTTGTTTTAATCTCCAAGGACTAGTGGAGGTCCTCTTTGATTCATCACCAAAGTCTATCTTGAGACTCCAAAGGTAATCATCCATTTTTAATGCTTTAAGCACTCTTTTGACCTAAGAATGATTTCCATGAGTCTAGGCATGTTCATTAGTATTCATGTTATACCCAAAATTCCAACCCCCTCGGAGTAGTCTCTAAGGCATACGTGTTACAAAGGGCAAAATGGCCAAAATGCACCAATGTAGGATTTTCCAAGGACATTCTCGGGATTTTCTATTTTCATATGACTTGTTCATTATCTCCAAACACTTCCAAATATCATAGTCATTATGAAAGGTATTTCATGATTTTCTGATAATATTTGTTCTGGAAATTAAGCTTTTAATAAGCTAGTTTCTTTAATAATTAACACATGAAATAGCCTCAAAATAGAAATAAAAGGGTTTTCAAAATTAAAATAAAATTTTCACATGGTTAGCATGAATACATACAGTCATAAACCTGAAATTATTTTATTTAGAACCTTATCCCAAAATTTAAAAGAGAAATTCAATCATTTTTGCAATTTTCCCTCTCCTCTGGAAAATACCGAAATCAAAACAAAATGTCATGAAATTTTAACACAAGATAGAATATGATTTGTAGAGACTAAAGCCGTTGGAATTTCGTTATTTCGACTTTCCAAACGTAAGTTATGAATTATGGGAGATTCCAGTTTTTAAGATTTTTATCTAATCGGTTATGTATCGAAATAACCTGATTCCAACTCCCAAAATTCCAAAAATTCGTCTTTTATTTTTGGTTAAAATTTCAGAATTTTTATCAACCTGTAGCATGTTTTAAAAAATCAGATTCTTTTAGAGCACAAAATCAGGGTTTTAGATAAAAATCTTGTTCTATCAACTTGGTCATGCTCTTTCTATTAAAGGCCTTCCAAAAAATGACCTAGGGCAGAGGAGAACATTCCCAAAGTCAGGAAAGGCAGCCGTCAACCTTCTTCCCACGTTTTTGCACTCCCAAGCCTCAAATCAACACTGAAATCATCCCGAAATCACCAAAAACACATTCTTTCTTCTCCCGTTAAACTTCCAAGCACCAAAACACCACAAATACAGTGCCAAACCGTGGTTAACAACACAAGGAAGAAGGGGACAGTAGCTTGGATCAAAGTTGAGTCGGATTGGTCACCAACGAGGCTCTCGAAGATTCCCGACGTGAAGGAACAATCAAATCCCGAAGTCCAAACAGGTTGAAATTTGAATTCTTTAACTGCTCTGATACTAATACACTTCTGGTTGAAATTTCTAATAGAATTGACTTTTCCTTGCATCTGAATTAAGGTTTGTTTGTGTTTCTGTCCACTAACTTGTTCAAAAAGTTTCGTCCTTAATTCGTAGCCAAATTGTAAACTTTCGATCACTAATGTGTTTAGAATTTTTCAGGCTACCTACTCATAAATTTTGAGCCAAAAACACCACCGGGAACCACCCAAACGCCGCCGTCCGAGGGCGGTCCGCACCCACGGACACTATGTCCGGGGTCCCGGACGCCCAGTCCGTAAGCCCGGACGCCCCCGGACGGTGGCGGGATATTTTATTTTGAAAAAGTTAGGGTTTCATAAAACATGTCCGGGCCCACAGACATCCTGTCTGTGGCCCCGGACTTTTCAAAATCTCGTTTCTGTTTAAACTTGACTTTTCTGTGTAATCAGGTTAGCTGGGGTCCGTGGGTTCGGACATTAGGTTCGTGGCCACGGACGAAATCAAAATTCGACCTAATTCTGCCTCTGAAACCCTAGTTTAGGTAATTTCACTTTTCACTTTTATTTTCTGTTAGAAAATGTTAAAAAACAAAAAAATCAGAAGCGCGCACTTAGGTTAAAACGACTCGTAATAAGCCGTAATTAAACTAAGTAGAGGAAAAACGACTTCTAGGGGTAATGAAAGTAATTGAACCCTAATTAAGTCGAATATCAAGCCCCCGAACCCGAACTCTCCTTTCCTAATTTGATCTAGGTTAAAATTAGGTGGCGACTCATAATAGGTTCCAGTGAGCAAGCTTTGGTTTTAATAATTATGGTTATATGACTTAGTTATTAAACTTAGGTTATAAGTGGACCTAAAACCTGACTAGATCCTAATCAATCTAATCAACACAGGATAGGGTTTAAAAATCGAGGCTCACAGAATGGCGACTCTGCTGGGGACAAAATTCTTAATATTAACTTGTTTAATTTTTAGGAAGAGGGCTTAACTCGAAAATGTTTATTTATGGCTTTTATTACATTGTTTGTTTACCTTTTGTGCGCACCTTAATTCCTGCACCTTTGCATCATATGAGAGCGAGGGTCCACACAAACAAATTTCACCCCGGGACCCGTTTGAGGGTCCCCTATCAGGGACTCACACCTTTTAAGGTGATGTGAATAAGCGGGGGAAAAGAGGAGGATGTCGTCTAACCACATCCCCTTAATACCTGGGCTTTAGCCCGAAGCGTTTTCCTGGTTGTGCCCTTACCTAGCCCTTTGTTTGGTCAGTCAAAGACCCGACCGTAGACGCACACCTCCAGGTGATGTGAAAAAAGTGGGGAAGCCCAACGAGAATAGCGTGCAAGCCCTATTCCTTTGTGGTGAACTGGGCCCGCGCCTCAAGCACCTCTCTGGATTGATCCATACCCGGTTTGATTTAAACGTCTAGTGAGGACATGTTGAATTTGTGTGGGCCTTGTTTGCTTGTATGATTGGCCCACTACCCAGCCTAGAGATTGATAGGAACTTCTCCTACATCAACCTAGCCTAACCCGAATTGGCAGCTCTATTTGTTTGCGGCCCAGAGGTCCTGTTTGGTTTAATATGTGAGTTATTCGGGCTTCGGCCCAAAAGCCTAGACTTAGGTGATTTCTCTTCTGGCCCAATTTGTATTATCCAATTTGTTCTAGGCTCATAAAAATGAAATAACTACAAATCCTGAAAATAAAATTTTTTCGGCTTAGCAACCATCTTCTCTGGCCCAAAGAAAGTTAGGCCCATTTGTGATTTAAGGACCATTCCAGCCCATGTGTTTACTCCAGGCCCAAACACATTCCGGCCCAAGGGCTCATTCTAGTCTAGGTAGACTTCTTATCATGACCCTAACCCAAAACCCTAGATCTAGGTGTCACCTCTTAGGCCCATAAAAGCCATCTGTTTAGATTTTAGTCCAAATTCCAGTTTATAGTCTGAAAGATACTCCAGCCCAAATGATAAGTGCAAAATATATCTATTTTCACGGGTTTAATTCTTCATATTTTTATAACAATTCATGTCATATTTTACACTTATCATATATTTTTTTCCTTATATTTAGACTTGAGCTGATGGATTTTATGTGTCAATGCAGAAATTATATATATATATAATCACGAAACATCACGCTGATTTAATGATTATAATATTCATTTACTAATCATCATCACATCACGGCAACATTATTAACGGATGAGATGAATATCAACAATGTTTTTTATAATTTTTCCTTTATCACTTATCATGATGACTACGTATCAATTTGGTTATTGATATAAAGAGAGAAACGAGGGCTTTCGAGGGGGAACTTCACGCTATGACACCGCGCCTCCACAGAGGCTTATGCCTCCAGCCTCTATCTCCACTCTTCCACATCCACACAAGTCCATCATTGTTAGCACTTCACCTTTTAACAGAGGATTAATACTGACGACAGGAGGGAGCGAGGATCTTCTTAACAGAGGTTTCTTCTTCCCTTTTATCTAATTGTCAATGTGTTATTCCTTTGTTGTTTTGTTATTTTTATCATTATGTTTGAGTAGTTAGTTTAGCTCCCCGTGGGGGGTAGCAAAACGAAATCTTTATAGTTATTTTGTAATCTTTTCTCTAATTATAATTGCAGTAGTTTAATTCTGTTCTTCAGGCGCTTTAGTTCTCTGATCAATTATTAAAGCGATATTTGTAGTTTCTAATCAAAATGCGGCGCTGAGATCAGTTAACAAGACATAGGAAGTTAAAACCGGAATTAACGACTAGAAGCATGGTTTGCCTATAGGTTAATCTGTCTCCAATAAGAATTGGTAATAAAGCGTTGGTTAGAATTGACTTGGCTGGTTTGCGTTGTTATTCTGCAGTTAGGTTTGGTGTACAGGGACCGGTCAACGAATTAATTATTAATTCTTGAGTTTAGTGCAGAATTAGGGAAGAGTTATTGATAGATTAATAAAGTGAAGATTTGCAGAACATCCGGGGTTGCTTCTTAGACAATCTTTATTTCTTATTTAGTTTATTTTTATCTTTTAACTATTTCATTATTTTATGTTAGTTTGTTTAGTCATTCTTTTTATTAGAGAAGTAAAACCTGAAAAAAAGTGACGTTTCCTGTTTTCTTAGTTTAGTTTTCTCGGTTAGTAAATAAATTGTCAATTAATTGAACGAGGTCCCTGAGATCGACAACCCCACTTAATTCAATATCCGCAAAAACATAGGTACACTGCCTAGGTAGAAGTATAGTAACATATATTTCTGCTAACAAGTTTTGCCGTTGCCGGGACCTTGGCACAGTTAATTGACAGTTTTATTTATTTGATTGAGAATTTTATTTCTTTTTTTTATTTTTTGTTTAGTATTTGTGTTTTATTTATTACGATCGAATTTTGCTTTCCCCGTTTTTATTTCAATAATGGTTTTATTTCCTTAATTCTTTACGAACTTGATTCTGATTAGTTTAGACTTCATTAAGGTTCGTTCTAGATTTTAGGATTCAATTTTCCATATCGTTTAAATTGGTTTTTAGTCTGTTAGTTAAGTTATTTTTTTCTAGTTCTAGTTTGAATTTACTTGATTTTTTGTATTGGTTTTGATTGCTTAAACTTTTGTTGGTTCTTAGTCTTCTCGGTTTTAGTATTGGTTTAATAATTCTGTTTGAGTTGTTAGGTATTTAGTTTAGTTAATTTGATTAAGATTTTATTTTAGTTTTTTTTTAGTTTATTTTCTGTTTAATTTTATTTTCTTTCAATTCATTTATAGTTTTTTTTTGATACTTTTGTTAATAGATGACCCTAGTTTCATTAGGAACTTCATTTTTCTTTTTTATTTCTAGTTTGATCATTTTATTAATTTTGGTTTTGTTTATTTTTGTTGTCTACTTTTATTTTGTTTTCATTTATTTAATTTTATGTGTATTTTTTGCTTTTTTTTCTTTTTGTCTCCTTATTTGGTATATTTTTTATTTTATTCCAAGTTTTTTTTATTATTTCTGTTTTATTTATTTGTTATTAGTTTAGCAATTCTCTTTATATTTTGTTTTTCCGTAGTATTTCAAGAATGGCGGACAGGCAAACCTTGAGTGAATATCAGCAACGTCAGTTGAGGGAAGACCTTATGCTATTTTCCCACAAGTTACAGCAGCTGAATTAGATTCTGGCAATTTAAACAAGTTACATTACTACACTTTACCACCAGGGCAATTCAGTGGGCTAGACTCGGATGATGCTCCATCATATTTCTTCATTCCTAGAATTTTGTGGTTCATTAATTCTAAACACAGGAAATTTGAACGAGCGCATCCGTCTACAATTGTTTCCCTATTCTTTGAGAGATGGAGCCTCCAGGTGGTTAAGAAGTCTGCAACCTCGTAGCGTTCATACCTGGGCTGATCTAGCAAGCAAGTTCCTGGCCAAATATTATCCACCGTCCAAGACCAGAGAAAAGATCGGTGAGATTAATAACTTTTGTCAAGAACCAGGTGAGTCACTTTATGATTCATGGGATAGATTCAAAGAACTCCAAATTGCATGCCCACACCACGGTATGAGTGATAGGGACCTTGTTTTGTCATTCTTTAATGGTTTAAGTGATTCTAATAAGCTTTTGCTAAATTCTGCTTCTGGAGGAAATTTTATGAGTAAGACAGGTGCAGAAGCAATTGAGCTCCTGGATTCGATGACCGAGAGCACCAGACAATGGTGCAAAAATAAGGGGAGAGGAGAAGCTGGAATTCACAGTTTTCCCCCGCAGGATCATGTTTCAGCTCAGTTGTCAGCATTAGCAAAAGCTATTGAGAAGCTTACCTTGAATCAACCACAACAAACGGTGAAGGCAGCAGCTACATCTTCCCAGTATTTGAATCCGCTGCTGTGATATCTGTGGTGGAGCCCATGAGACCTTCAACTGTGAGGGACCTGGATACATCGGTAATCCAGAAGAGGTAAATTCTATAAACAACCGACCAGGTTACTTTTTTCCCAATACCTATGGTCAAAATAGTTGGAGAAATAATCAGCAGTCTCAGTGGCAAGGTAATGATCAGTCTATGGGCAATAATTCTTATAATCAGCATAATAGACAATCTCATTTTAATAGACAGCAGGATCAAGCTCAAAATTCACAGGAGAGTAATAGCAAGATCGAGAGCATGTTTGCAGAGTTGCTGAAACAGGGCCAGGCTACTAATTCCAGAATTGCAGACTTGGAGGCCAAATTTGCTGATCAAGCCTACATAAATCAGAGTGTAGAGAGGCAGTTGAGTCAAATGTCACAGCAGTTAGCACAAATGCAAGCAGGGTCGCTTCCAAATCAACCAAAACCAAATCCAGTAGCACATTGTAAATCAATAACATTGGACGGTGAGAAGCGACCAGAACCTAGTGCTCCTGAAGCTGCAAAAGAAACTCTGAGGCATGAAATTATAGAAGTTGAGGACTCCAACAGCAAAGTAGAAAAATCCAAGGAGGAGGAGTCTCCTGAAACTCAACCTACTTTATTTTCTTTTTCTGATTCTCGAATTGCATTAATAAAATCATTGCCATATCCTGTTCCAGTTTTAATGAGTGATTATGATAAGCAATTTGAGAAATTCTTGAGCTTCATGGAACCGTTAACTGCTAAATGTTCTTTTGAATATATTTGTACCAGGATGCCCAATTATGCTAAATTTTTGAAGAATCCAAGATTTGATAAGCGTAATTTACAGGAGCATGAGACTGTGGAGTTAACAGAGACGGTCTCGGCAGTCCTTCTAAAGAAGCTCCCTCCTAAGCTTGGTGATCCTGGACTCCCCATCATACCTTGCTCTATTGAAAAGGTAAATTGTGGTAAAGGTTTGTGCGATCTAGGTGCTAGCATCAACTTAATGCCTTATCAGTTTTTAATAAACTAGGAGTTGGTCAATGTTCCCCTACTTCCATTCGATTGCAATTGGCTGACCGCTCCATAGTTTGTCCAAAGGGTAAGGTGGAGGACTTAATAGTGACAGTAGGAAAATTTTCTTTTCCTGCTGATTTTATCGTTGTAGACATGGAGGAGGATTCAGAAGTACCTATTATTTTAGGTAGACCTTTTATGCGCACTGCTCGTATTTTAATAGATGCAGAAGAAGGAAAAATAATATTGCGATACCATAATGAGCAGGTCTCTTTTGATATGACTCCTAATAAGAGAAATCTTGCAGGAGTTCAGTTTTGTTCTGGTATAGCTATTGTTGACTCTTCAGTGCAGGAGATAGGATTGCAGAAGAGCCTAGGTGCCTAAAACTTTTCCAAAGATCACCAAGACATGTAAGAGAACTAAGGTGCTAGTCAAGAAGAAACATTCTTCTGCTGCCCACATGATGAGGCGCGGACAAGGTAATGATCATATTTATTTTGCTTATCCGACGACTTTATGATGGAATGCACACCCCTAAACGAGTACGACAAAAGAAGAAAGTTGAAAAAGTTTGGCGGGTTAAGCGGATTCTTCACCAAATAAAGATGTCTAGTGGATCCTAGTAAGCGTAACCCTCCTGATTCAACACGTGGCAATGAGATGACGTAATCGAGGGAAAGTCTAGCCAAAGACTATAAAGAAGGGCGGCTGACTGGGAGGCAACCCAGTGGTAGTTTTTAGTTTCCAGTTTTCTTTTGTTTGTAGTACTTTTATTTTTGTGACTTTCTTGTTGTCCAGTTTACTCACTCGAGGTTTCTAATGCCCATGTTTAACGAGATGCTTTTAGCATCAATTCTTGTTATTTTTCTAAGATGCTTACAGGTGTGGTGATCATAGCGACTCCAAGGCTGGACACTTGCTTCACAGCAAGTGTGAGGAAGATTTATACCCCGGTGAAGGACTTAAGTGTGAGGAAGATACCCTTCCTCAATATGAAGATTTCTACCCTGGTGAATGACCTAAGTGTGAGGAAGGTGCCCTTCCTCAATCTGAAGATATCAGGGGAGTTTTCGTGTCCTTTCATTTTTGTTTTAGTCCAACTTATGCTTTGCATGAATCAAGTCCATGAGATCTTCCCTTGATGAGTTTGCAATATCTAGAAAGTCCTTTTCTTGGTTTTAACTTGTGAACAATGAGGACATTGCTCCTCTAAAGTGTGAGGAAGTAGGAGTACTTTCTAAATATTGCCATTGCGCTTAATGCCACACCTATTTTTTGTTTGTCCTCTTATTTTGAAAGAATTGCTTCTTTTAAGCGCCATTAAATATTGAATCTTCAGGTGAAAATTTTTGTTGAGGTTTTGAAAACAAGCCTGATGGCCACCTCAAGAATCTTTCTGCTTTTGGCTGTTTGTATGTATAGTTTTATCCAAACTGAATCTATTTTCACTGAAATTTGGTGGATTAGCTGATTATGAAAACTGAATTAGTCTAGTTTGGGATTTTGGGAATGATAAGAAAGTTTGGTATGAAAGGATAAGGCAAGGTACTCCGCTGATCTGAATTGAAATTTATTTCTGAACCAAAACAGGCCTCTTCATTCGGTTATTAAGTCCTTGGGGTGCTTCATCACCCATCTACCTAAGGTCTTGTGATCGGGGATAGAAGACCCAAAGCCGCTACATGGGTGAAGAGAAAAGTCTGAGGGATGAATTAAATACAAATGGCAAAATAGAATGTTGAGAAAAAGGAACTCTGAAAAGTTAAAGTGTAATTCATTTTTGCTTATTCTGATCATGAGTATGTGGTGTTGAAAGGTATCACGGAATAAGGTGTTACTTCACACCCCTTGTCATCCAAAGGTTAGAGGAAGAAACGGTGGAAGATCCCAAACTATTCAGTTTCAGTTTCTATAATCTAACTTCTCCATGCTTTTTAACTTCACTCTTTTTCACTGTTTGCGAAAACCTACAGCTTGTAGCAGAACTTTTCTTTTGATTGTCATTTTGCTTGTTTTCCATCGGCAGTTGTTTGATCCTGAGTTTCAATACTACGACCCTTAAGAGTGGTCATATTCTGTATTTGCTTGAGGACAAGCAAAAGCTAAGTGTGAGGAAGTTTGATAAGTGCAAAATATATCTATTTTCACGGCTTTAATTCTTCATATTTTTATAACAATTCATGTCATATTTTACACTTATCATATATTTTTTCCTTATATTTAGACTTGAGCTGATGGATTTTATGTGTCAATTGCAGAATTATATATATATATAATCACGAAACATCACGCTGATTTAATGATTATAATATTCATTTACTAATCATCATCACACTCACGGCAACATTTATTAACGGATGAGATGAATATCAACAATGTTTTTATAATTTTTCCTTTATCACTTATCATGATGACTACCGTATCAATTTGGTTATTGATATAAAGAGAGAAACGAGGGCTTTCGAGGGGGGAACATTCACGCTCTGTACACCGCGCCTCCACAGAGGCTTATGCCTCCAGCCTCCATCTCCACTCTTCCACATCCACACAAGTCCATCATTGTTAGCACTTCACACTTTTAACAGAGGATTAATACTGACGACAGGAAGCGGAGCGAGGATCTTCTTAACAGAGTTTCTTCTTCCCTTTTTATCTAATTTGTCAATGTGTTATTCCTTTGTTGTTTTTGTTATTTTTATCATTATGTTTGAGTAGTTAGTTTAGCTCCCCGGGTTGGGGTAGCAAACCGAATCTTTATAGTTATTTTGTAATCTTTTCTCTAATTATAATTGCAGTAGTTTAATTCCTGTTCTTCA
Organism: Limonium bicolor; assembly: GCA_023374045.1. Taxonomy (NCBI): domain Eukaryota; kingdom Viridiplantae; phylum Streptophyta; class Magnoliopsida; order Caryophyllales; family Plumbaginaceae; genus Limonium; species Limonium bicolor. The sequence goes on along the minus strand of CM041777.1, from coordinate 311,258,403 downwards.
TGCGCTTTAGTTCTCTGATCAATTATTAAAGCGATATTTGTAGTTTTCTAATCAAAATGCGGCGCTGAGATCAGTTAACAAGACATAGGAAGTTAAACCGGATTAACGACTAGAAGCATGGTTTGCCTATAGGTTAATCTGTCTCCAATAAGAATTGGTAATAAAGCGATTGGTTAGAATTGACTTGGGCATGGTTTGCGTCTTGTTATTTCTGCCAGTTAGGATTTGTTGTACAGGGACCGGTCAACGAATTAATTATAATTCTTGAGTTTATTGCAGAATTAGGGAAGAGTTTATTGATAGATTAATAAAGTGAAGGTTTGCAGAACAATCCGGGGTGCTTCTTTAGATTCAATCTTTATTTCTTATTTAGTTTATTTTTATCTTTTTACTATTTCATTATTTTATGTTAGTTTGTTTAGTCATTCTTTTTATTAGATTAAGTAAAACCTGAAAAAAGTGACGTTTCCTGTTTTCTTAGTTTAGTTTTCTCGGTTAGTAAATAAATTGTCAATTAATTGAACGAGGTCCCTGAGATCGACAACCCCACTTAATTCACTATTCCGCAAAACAATAGGTACACTGCCTAGGTAGAAGTATAGTAACATATATTTCTGCTAACACCAAACACCTCATTCTCTGGGTATCCTGGCCCACTTGCTTTCAGCCTAAGTCTGTTTCAATCTATCTTGTGAAGCGTCATTCTTACCTTAGTGTCTTTCACCCCACTTCCTTTTGTTAGCTAATAATGGACACCTTGGAAACAGGTAAACCCAAGTCCTAAGTGTGGTCCAATCAACAAGGAAGCCAAGCTCGCAATTTCGGAACAAAAGCACATGGCTACCATTGATGCCATGGAGCAGAGACATAGTGCTGCCATGGACGCCGTGGAATCCAACTACATCACTGTTATCGAAGAGTTGAAAGCAAAAGCTCTTTCCCTCGAGTCCGAACGTCAAGCTCGGGATGAGTTAGTGGACAGGCTTCTCAAAACCCTTTATGGCTGCATTGAAGTTGGCTCGATTAGGGTCCGAGGATCGGAGGGGAATGTCAAAGAAATTACTACAGAACTCGGGAAAGTGATCAGACAACCGGGAGCAGCAACTTGCATCCAAAGCTGCACCCGTAAGAGAACCAGGTAACATGAGGAAGACAGTGATCGACAGTCAAGAGGACCTGGTTGGAGCGTTGGGATAGTAGAACCATCCCGACGGAGTTCTCGACGGAGAGAGTTTACAGACATCGGCCGAACACCAAGACAAGCACTTGAAGAGCTTCAAAGAAGATATCCAATGCAACCGCTTGCCCTAAGGCCAGGAGCTACTCATTTGGGGAAAGATCTTAATCAATTTTGTCACTTCCATCAGCTGCCCGGTCATGACACTGACCATTGCAGGGCCCTACAACACAGAATCCATGATCTGATTGACCAAGGGCTCCAATTCTAAGAACGCGATGGAGAGTGCAGAGCACGCGTGGCCAAGCATCATCAGAAATGTTGTTTTTAGAGTTTTTCTCATTAAATGCTTTTCTTTTCTTGATTAGTCGTCTTTCAACTTTTGTTGTAGTTAGTAGGTTTCTTGATCATTTTCGGTAGTTTTCCTGAGTTTGTAATTTCCAACATTATTTTTCGTTGAATAAAACATAGTTCCATAATTTTTGTACAAAGCATTATTTATTAATTCGAAAAAGCTTAAAAAAAAAGAGCACTCACGTCTTTCAAGGATCACGAAGTGATCATTTTCTGACTATGCGATGGAACGACTTGTCTCTTGTTTCTAAAAATTTGAACATGCCTAACCAAACACCACAACTCACCCCATAATATCCAAACGACCCGCAAAGAGGTTCAAGGTCCACATCTATCGAATTGTTGTCACAAACCCCAAATCAATACTGGGGGCAATCTGAGTTTAGATTCATTGTCTTCGAATCTTTTGGTTATGCATGTGAACAAGTCTCTGAGTGAAGATCTCATGAGGGAGTCTTGAGTGGTAAAACTATGAGTGAACGAGCGCGTCATTTTTACATGACTCCTGTGAGACCACATTCAAAGGTGAGGTAAACGGCATAACTCCGACCGAAGGAGATAATTTGTAAATTTACTCTTAGACCTGCGAAAAGTAACAAAGAACGGATACACAACTATTAGGGATGACGAAGCACCTAGGTACAGCACCACATAGCCAAAAGCGTGTGAACCCTGATATTAAACCCTAGGCACCCCCGCTGAGCTTTTTGTATACATCCTCTTTTACTGCATTACAAACTCCACAAACAAGCCAGCCAATGATGAACAACCGACCCGTTGACCAAAAGAAGCAAGGAGCCCGACTTCCGAACAGCAGCTTCACAAGTCCAAAGAAGCAACGCCGTTACCAAGACAATGAAATGATCCATAAATGTCCCAAAGCGACACAGGATCCCATGAGCTCACATCAAAAAACAGCTTTCAAAGTTCAAAACCAGGAAACACAAGAACCCCGAGGAAAAAAAGATTCAAATAAAGGGAAATCTGGAAAGCCTCAAAGTAATCCAAAATCAAAAGAAAGAGAGAAGGTGCAAGGAACAATTCAAAAGTCCCAAGTTCCAAGCTCACAAGCGAAGTCATCACGAAGTAGCCAAACGACTTCAAGACAAAGAAGGCAAGTCCGAGAAAAGGTGCAAGTTGCAGCTTTGGTCACCCTTATAGCTCCACATATCCTAAACATTCCTGCATCGTCCTATTGTCTTTCATCACACCCCATAGCCATGTTATAAGCTTAAAAGACTTCCGACTTGATAGTTGTGTGTCCAATCACGTGAAAGTAACAGATCAAATGCGTAAATCCATCAAATGTTGAATTCAATGGTCTAAAAGTTATGACCATGAGCGAGAAATGAGTGCAAACGCCAAACACATCGTGTGTAGGTTAGGAAGCACCATATCAAAGCATAAGCCTTAACCCTGTGAGGACGAGACTTGTTCGCACGTTTAATCAAAGAAAATACTGGGGGCAATCGATCATTCCGATCGATTGTCATGAACTCTAGCTTAGATTGTCCTAAGGAAAAATACTGGGGGCAATTGTTGGTTGTAACAATTGACATGACAACACCAATTGAAGCCCAAAGCTTGAGCACCACTATCCCACCACAGGCACACATAAGCCCTTACCTCTACATCAAACGCAACATGCACATATAAGCCCTTACCTCCACATCAAACACCTCAGGCCCACATAAGCTTTTACCTTCACATCATACACCACAAGTCCATCAAAAGTCATGACCACCACTCAAACACCACACACTCCCACCAGCGGCATGTTCATCCTCTAAGAAGCAAATTGCAGATCTGAAATTCTTAGTTAGGAAATGATTATTTCACTTTCCTTTTCAGTTGAATTTTACTCAAGCATTGCCACGTTTGGTACATTTTCCAGCAATTTTGTGCTTTGAACAATTTTCAGTTCTCATCATTGCCATGTTTGGCACATTTTCAACCATTCCTTGTTTTGGACAAGCTTCCAAACAAACACTTTAGTTGCATTTTACAACTTCTGCATAACAACTCAACATTTGCCATGTTTGGCACCTTTCCCAAACAGTTTCCTGTTTTGAACGAGTATCCTTCATATATTTTGATTGCATACATATTATCATCATTGCCATGTTTGGCACTCCAGTAATCATTTTTCATCATTTGCATGAGACCATTATCTTCCTAACTCATTTTTAGTCCGGGACCCAAAATCAGTACGAGACCTAGCATCTTTATTCAGTGCGAGACCTAGAATCAGTGCGATATCCAGCTTTTTCTTCATCCATTTAGTACGAGATTTCAGTGTGAAACCTATCATTTTCTTCAGTGCGAGACCCATCATCTTCATCAGTGCAAGACAAGTACGAGATAGTGCGTGATCCAAGTTGGCAGGGCAATGGCAATAAGTCGCTATAGTATACCAACCAGAAGCATTGGAACGGGTTTCGGTCCCCAGAAGCATCCGAGCATCATTAGCATATCATCCCCATATCATCATCACCTTTTATACTTCAGGTTCCCGCCACCTTATAATGCTCGGTGTAATCCATTCAAACTTCAGGCTCCCGACACGTTATAATGCTCGGCGTAATCCATTCAAAATTCAGGTTCCCGACAACTTATAATGCTCAGCGTATCCCAGTTAACTTCAGGTTCTCGACACCTTATAATGCTCGGCGTATCCCATTTAACTTCAGGTTCCCGACACCTTATAATGCTCGGCGTATCCCATTTAACTTCAGGTTCCCGACACCTTATAATGCTCGGCGTATCCCATTTAACTTCAGGTTCCCGACACCTTATAATGCTCGGCGTATCCCATTAAACTTCAGGTTCCCGACACCTTATAATGCTCGACGTATCCCATTCAAACTTCAGGTTCCCGACACCTAATAATGCTCGGCGTATCCCATTTAAACTTCAGGTTCCCGACACCTTATAATGCTCGGTGTATTCCATTTAATTTTAGGTTCCCGACACCTTAGATGCTCGGTCTAGTTTATTCACTGTTAGTTCGGTCCACTTTTTCACATTTTTAGTAGTTGGCGCCTATTAATAGCCCACCACATTTAGCTTTTTCTTTTAGGTGGTTGGTTCCTCATAATAGCCCAATAATCTCAGACTTCTCTTCTTGGTAGCTAGCGCCTCATAATAGCTCAACACAATCAACAGACTCGGCAGAAATCTAAGACAGGGAGTTTATTTGGTATCGGACAAGATTTTGGGGTATCACTCAAGCATCAACTAGTCTTTTCATATTTACTACAAAGTCTAGTTGACGGGGGGCAATCTGTTATACCCAAAATTCCAACCCCCTCGGAGTAGTCTCTAAGGCATACGTGTTACAAAGGGCAAAATGGTCAAAATGCACCAATGCAGGATTTTCCAAGGACATTCTCGGGATTTTCTATTTTCATATGACTTGTTCATTATCTCCAAATACTTCCAAATATCATAGTCATTATGAAAGGTATTTCATGATTTTCTGATAATATTTGTTCTGGAAATTAAGCTTTTAATAAGCTAGTTTCTTTAATAATTAACACATGAAATAGCCTCAAAATAGATATAAAAGGGTTTTCAAAATTAAAATAAAATTGTCACATGGTTAGCATGACTACATACAGTCATAAACCTGAAATTATTTTATTTGGAACCTTATCCCAAAATTTAAAAGAGAAATTCAATCATTTTTGCAATTTTCTCTCTCCTCTGGAAAATACCGAAATCAAAACAAAATGTCATGAAATTTTAACACAAGATAGAAGATGATTTGTAGAGACTAATGCCGTTGGAATTTCGTTATTTCGACTTTCCAAACGTAAGTTATGAATTATGGGAGATTCCAGTTTTTAAGATTTTTATCTAATCGGTTATTTATCGAAATAACCTGATTCCAACTCTCCAAATTCCTAAAATTCATCTTTTATCTTTGGTTAAAATTTCAGAATTATTATCAACCTGTAGCACGTTTTACAAAATCAGATTCTCTGAGAGCACAAAATCAGGGTTTTAGATAAAAATCTTGTTCTATCAACTTGGTCATGCTCTTTCTATAAAAGGCCTTCCAAAAAACGACCTAGGGCCGAGGAGAACATCCCCAAAGTCATAAAAGGCAGCCATCAACCTTCTTCCCACGTTTTTACACTCCCAAGCCACAAATCAACACTGAAATCATCCCGAAATCACCAAAAACACATTCTATCTTCTCCCATTAAACTTCCAAGCACCAAAACACCACAAATACAGAACCAAACCGTGGTTAACTACACAAGGAAGAAGGGGTCAGAAGCTCGGATCAAAGTTGAGCCGGATTGGTCACCAACGAGGCTCTCGAAGATTCCCGACGTGAAGGAACAATCAAATCCCGAAGTCCAAACAGGTTGAAATTTGAATTCTTTAACTCCTCTGATATTAATACACTTCTGGTTGAAATTTCAAATCGAATTGACTTTTCCTTGCTTCTGAATTAAGGTTTGTTTGTGTTTCTGTCCACTAACTTGTTCAATAAGTTTCGTCCTTAATTCGTAGTCAAATTGTAAACTTTCGATCACTAACGTGTTTAAAATTTTTCAGGCTACCTACCCATAAATGTTGAGCCAAAAACACCACCGGAACCACCCAAACGCCGCCGTCCGAGGGCGGTCCGCACCCACGGACGCTATGTCCGGGGTCCCGGACGCCTAGTCCGTAAGCCCGGACGCCCCCGGACGGTGGCGGGATATTTTATTTTCAAAAGTTAGGGTTTCATAAAACATGTCCGTGGCCCCGGACTTTTCAAAATCTCGTTTCCGTTTAAACTTGACTTTTCTGTGTAATCAGGTTAACTGGGGTCCGTGGGTTCGGACATTAGGTCCGTGGCCACGGACGAAATCAAAATTCGACATATTTCTGCCTCTAAAACCCTAGTTTAGGTAATTTCACTTTTCACTTTTATTTTCTCTGAAAAAATGTTAAAAAACAAAAAAATCAGAAGTGCGCACTCAGGTTAAAATGACTCGTAATAAGCCGTAATTAAACTAAGTAGAGGAAAAGCGACTTCTAGGGGTAATGAAAGTAATTGAACCCTAATTAAGTCGAATATCAAGCCCCCGAACCCGAACTCTCCTTTCCTAATTTGATCTAGGTTAAAATTAGGTGGCGACTCATAATAGGTTCCAGTGAGCTAGCTTTGGTTTTAATAATTATGGTTATATGACTTAGTTATTAAACTTAGGTTATAAGTGGACCTAAAACCCGACTTGATCCTAATCAATCTAATCAACACAGGATAGGGTTTAAAAATCGAGGCTCACAATTCATTAGTTAATTTGAATGTTGATTAGAAGCTTAGCAAAGGAACTAAAGTCCTTGCTGAAAATCAGCCAAGAAATCCAAAGGAAGAGAGAAAGAAAAAGGCTTGAAAAACAAGGTAAATTACTTACCTTAAGGTGGTTTAATGTCCTAAGGAATGGTGTTTAGATGGGTACCAAATGTAGCATAGAGCTTACATTACAATATGGTTTATATAACCTAGGGAAAAGAATATGAACAAGCTTAAGGTTTTTGTGAACTTGTGACTAAGGAGCCAATGGAAAATGAGTTAGTAAAATGAGCATAAGGTGGATTATAAGAGCATTTATAATTGCTATGAGATTGAGTGTTGTGTAAATGCAGTTTGAAAGCTCTAAATGTGGGAAATTCAGTGTTTAAATTCATGTCATTTAAGGGCGTAAGAGCCATGTCATTTAAGGGCCTAAGAGCCATGTCATTTAAAAGCCTTAGTGCTATGCAATTTAAGACTATTGCACCATATTGAGTTTGTTATGAATGGTTTGAATTGGGTGAGAAATATCATGGGAAAAGGATTTGATTTGTGTTAGTTTATTGATTGGGAAAGACTATGCATATGGGCATGATAATATACTAGAGAGGCTATGGCGAAATTTGGGTAGAAACCAAGTGTATTTAGTTGTAGTTGTGAGTTTTTGTGACCTAGGTTGTACTAGGATGCATTAAAGGAGGTTTTGGTAGAAATGGCTAAACTAAAGTGTTCGTGAGGATTAGAATGGCCTAGAGTTGTCTAGGAGGAATTAGAGGTTAGGTGGGTGTATTAAACACACCAAAATCATGGTATGAGGAATGTTAAGACTTGTGCAAAAATCTGTAGGAAATGATGTAAAATGCCTTGTGATGATTTAGGTATGATCTAGTTGTATAACCTTGACGGTATTGAGTGGATTTGGGTGATAGAGATGAAAGTTGTCTAAGAAGAATCTAGCATAGTCAAGATGAATGAGAAGAGGTGTAATGTGTTCAGAGAATGGCTAGAAATGCCTAGGTAGGTGCAAGCTTGAAAAGGATGAGTAGAAAGAGTAAAGGAGAGGAAATTGTGCAAGTAGATGCAATAGGGCTAAGTTTAGTATAACTAGGTTGGTAAACAATGAGGTATGGATTTAGGATTGAAGAAATGAGGTTAACACACTCTAGGAAGAATTGTGAAGAGAATTGGTTAGTACCACTTGAGTTGAGGTTAGAAATGTGTTATTAGAAGATAATGCATGAATGTTCAATGTTTTAAGTGTAAAACAATTACAATACTTGAGTGAATGTGTAATGGAGTTGTAAACCAAGGATGAAAGGGTTTATGGGGTTAAAATGGTGTTAGAACATGTTGGAATACATGTGAAGAGATTAGAAGATGATTAGACAAAAGAACAAGGTAGGAAAGATGCTCAAAACTGTACAATTTAACAGTTTAAAGTGTGGTCCGAGACTTGGTCCGTGGATAAAGTCTTGGACCATCACTAAAAACAGGTCGAGAATACACCCCAGTACTGGTTCGGAACTTAGGGTAAGTACCAAGTCCCAGACCATAGTTAAAAATCATCCGAAAGTCACAACAGACATTGGTCCGGGACTACAGATTCGGACAATGTCCCGGACCAGGCTAAATTACAAAGGAAATGTGATTTTTAGATGGTAAATGAAAGGGGCTTGTTGGGTAATGCTATTATATGGTTGTTAAGAGTTGTTTGGCGGAATTTTATGGTCATTAGAGGTGTAAACAAGTATGAGGTATAATGAGAAGTGTTAACGTATATGATTAAGGTTAAACTACAATGACTAAGTAGTTATTAGTTGGAAATCGTTAGTGATGATATGAGTTAGGTTAATTAAAAGAAATTAACCACCTGATTCGATGAATGTTTTAGGGTTTGAGTAAGTGGAACTCCGGAGGAGAATAGACAACCGACGACAACGGTGAACGGTATGGTTTTCTTGTAGCCTGCTTGCTAACGAGGTGTCCCTCGGCTTGTGTGCTATTTGTTTATATGTTCCGACCTAACAAGATAAAGCATGTAACCGGTTTATTGTATTGTTGTGTGTTGTTTTAAACTAACACAACTTACCTTGAGAACTTACTAACAATATGTAGTAAAGAATTGTGTGAGAATAAGGAACACTCCCTAATATTGGTTCATTAGTAACCGAAAGAGGTTAACTTACGAACATCATCGTTGAGACTTCTACTAACTAGAACTTGGGGGTGAGGAATCCGGGACTGACTTCGGTCATGCATGTTTAGTTAGGAAGTCGGTATCCTTATCAGGTCCGTCCTCCATTGAGGCTTGTCTTCGGACTTGTCGCCTAGAGTCGACACACAGACTCGGCCACCTTGGGTTACGGTTCAAGGTGGGAGGCAAGATTAAGATGGTGCGGTGGGATCTCCTAAATCCCAAATGTAAGAAATAATGTTTATTTAAACCAGTAGAGTTGATAGCTCATTGGCTAGGGTTACCTTTGACCCGACAAAGATAAACATTGAGTTAAGAAACAACCAATTCTAATTGAAGAAAGGTTGGTACATTGAGATAAGAGTGGATATGATAATAAGAGGAATCTTGACTTAAGGAGTTATAGGCTAACTCACTTATTTAAGGAACGCTTTTAAGTCGTTCATTGTGCATGAACTATGAATTGTTCATGTGTGGTGTAGTGTTTATTGTACTTCCTATTTATGTTGTATTAATAATCAACCGCATGTATATGACAAAGTAGTCGTCGTAGCCCCGTTAGCTTGGGGGCTATAAGATTACCGTACCAACAAAGGTGCTGAGCCCCTAGGGCCATCCATATTATTTTGCAGGTAAGAAGCAGCAGATGGCCCGGCTTAAGAGTAGGAAGGGGTAGACATATAGGTTTAAATTTGACCTACGAGTTGTGCATGTACACTCGTACGGTAGTCTATGTTAGTAAGTTGTATAGGATGAAAGGAACTTGAGATTGTGTATGTATTTGGTTAAGACTTGTAAGTACTAATGTTCGGTATATTTGGATCCATCAGACCATAGCTAGATCTTGGAGAATTTTAGTATGCCTAGTTAGTCACGTGGGCGACTAACAGCGGTAACACCGACTTGTAAGAAAATTCCGTGTGTTATAATATAAGTGTTCAGAGGATGAGGTTCAGTTTTAAGAGTTGGGGAGTTACATGTAAATATTACCAATCAGCACCATTATAATTTGGAAATTACAATCCTTCCCACATAGTTTGATTATTTACAAATCTATCGCATATATTACATTGTACATTATCAACCTTATTAACTTATAACCTAAGATACTCAAGCCTTATAAATATATATAATATATATATGTGTGTGTGGTGTGTGTATATATGCGAACAGCCCATGATTATTCTGATTCATTTGTTCACCCATAATTTCCTTAATTACACTATAACCCCCTTTATTTTGTAAACTTACAATTTAGTACCTAAAATTTTACATTATACAATTAAATTATTCTAAATACCAAAACTAACCCAATATTTTGAAATACCCCAAACCTAAATGTGTTAAAATTGTGTGTAAATATGATTTTCTAAGGCTAATTAAGTCCTTAAGAACATTGGTGAAGAAAGAGAAACCAAAAGAAAAAGGAAAACGCATAAAAGTTACATAACATAAAAACGTGTATTTAATTATCTTAGGAGGTATATAACCTTAACTATGGTTATAAATAATTTTATACCCTAATTACACACTAAGAACATGTGGGAAAAATTCCCGAAGAAACGGATCCAAATAATGGATTAAAACGCTAACGGAGTTAAAGCGTGTTTTTTTGAGAAAACCCGAAAACGTGACTTTAAACAGTTAAACGACCCCGTAAAATTATAGTTGATCAAGTAACTATAATTAAACATTAATGAAGGATTGATAACCATTAAAATTTAAGAAACAAGAAAAATCCGGAAAACGGGCCTGGTTAGTGAATAGTGCCAAACTGGGAAAATTAGCGGGCGTTTCTTGCGGAAAGACGAAAACGCCCCAGCTTATACTTACAGTGTGGGCCAGTTTTATTAGTGTTCAGCACTTCCCTCTCCAATTTATAACTAGCTTATTGTTGAAATAAAACAAAAGCAAAAGTAGAAAAGGTATAAAAGTAAAAAGGGGGATTCTCTCTCCTCTCACTCTCATTTTCCCCTCTCTCACGTTGCCCTTCTTCTCCCAGCCGGCTCCTCCCTCTTTCTTATTCCTTTGCTGGCAATTTTTGCAAGCTTCCATGGCTACTCTCCCTCCTCCATTTTCTGTTACTTGCCCAAGCTCCTACAAAGCTCCAATGCAAAACAAATCACATATTTGAGTTCCCCTCATCATGAGCTACCTTCCTCTCTTTTCAAAATCCCAAAATGATGAAGTTGACCACCATGGCCAGAGCACCATTTGAGAAGAAAATCTCATTTTCTTGAGCTTGTTCATCCCCTCTTTTATCTAATGTAAAAGGTTCAAAGAAAAACTCATTTTTTTCTTCATTTCCCTCATGACCGATTTTTCCACCTTTGTGAACTCCCTTCTTTCTCCTTTCCAGCCGGTTTTAAACATTCAAGAAGTTTTGGAGCTTTCCTTGTTCAATTTCCAAGACATTTCATTTTGAAATGAGAAGGCAATTCCCTCCTTTTGTGCATTAAATCCTTTATTGCATTCTAGGGTTAATCCTATAATTTAAAGTACCCTCTTGGTGCTCATTAGCTATTGGTGGTTATTGGTCTAGTTTGATGGCAAGGATAATTCCCATGACCGAAAATCAAGACAAGAGAAGAAGGAGGAGTAAAAGAGATATCTACGGTTAAGGTAAGAAATATACCTTAAGAACCATCTTAATGTTTTTAAAATTTATGGGTTGGGTAAATTAATTGAATGAACCAAAAATTTTCGTTGGAAAAGTGTTTGATTGAGTTGAGAGGAAATTGTTAGTTAAGTTTTATGCATTGTGAAGTAATGCTTGAGTTAAGGGCTTTGAAGCCAAGTTATGTGAGATTGTGTATTATGTGGTGATTGATGAGTTGTGAATGAGATTGTGTGCTATTAGAACCCACTAAGGGTTTGGTTAGTTGATTTTTAAAGGTTTTGGGATTAGGTGATGAAGACAACAAATTTGGATAAGTTAGGTTAGTAACGAAGTTATGACAAAATTTCGATAGAAATTAAGTGTTTTTAGGTGACCTTGTAAATTGGAGGAACTAGGAACAAATGGTGATTGAATTGGTTAGTTAACCATCTTGAAATGGTAGTTGGAGAACTAAAAAGAGTAGTGCAAAAATTTGTAGCGAAATGGATGTTTTAGTGTCTTGAATTTCTAGGAAAAGACCTAGTATGAATGGCCTTGAAAATGGTTAGTGAACTTGAGTACAGGATTTGCAATGTTTAAGAAGGATTTGGAATGGTAAATAAGTGAAATGGTAATATTGGTAGAAGGTTGTGGAACACCAAGAGAGGTTGGTAATGCACTAGTGTGTATAAGTGTTGAAAATGGGAGTAGAAATGTGTAGAATTGAACAAAAATTGAACAATGATTTTGGTGATGATTTAGGAGGGTTTAGTTCATATTTATGGTGTTATAACATGTTTAGAAACTTGTGTAAAGATTAGGGAATGTTTGGGTGAGGTTTAAGGTTGGATTAAGGGTTGAAAATGTAGTTTTAGCAGCTTTTTAGCAGGGTCCGGGACCTAGCCCTTGTATAAGGTCCCAGACCAACCTTAAAAACAAGCCAAAAGTGAAGTCTGCAAGTGGTCTGGATCCTTAGTCCAGGACCAAGACCCGGACCAATGTCAAAAATAGGCCGAGAGTAGAAACCAGCTTTTCCGGGACCTTGGGTCCGGGACCTTGGGTCCGGACCAAGTCCTGGACCAGACCAAAATTTGTCCCGAATGTGTTTTTAAGCCTCTAAAAGTGTGGGGATTGAATGGTAATGGTTTTAGATGTTGTTTAGGCCTTGTTTGGTGACATGTAAAGGTCTTAAGAAGTATAAACAAGTGCTAGAAGTGAATGTGTAAGTTGTGAACTTAAGGTCACATAAGTAAGTTAAGGATAACGGGACAACGGGGTAAGTACGGGAGTAATAGTAGCTTACATACCGTATGATCATGAAGTTAATCAAAACATTTGAAATGATATCAGTTGTATGAGAATTAACTAAGGAGCGTGAGATGACGCGCTAAAGTAATCCCCAGGTGACAGGTATGGTTTTCTTGCAACCTGTGTTCTACCGTGTTACACCAGCTTGTATGCCAACCTGTTTTTTTGTATGTTTGCCACCTTGTAAAATAAAGCATGAAATTAATTTACAGTAACTCAATTATGTGGCGTATTTGTTCCGATACCGGTTAACCTCGGATATGTGTTAAACCGTAGCTAACCGCCTCTAGGATCACATAAGAGATCGGTATTCGGATTTAAACGTCCCAACCTACGGGAATGTTCTAACTACGACTATCTATGTGTTAGTTGTAAAATGTGGTTGTGTGTGATGTTTGTGTTCACCCCTTCGAGTATGTTGTTATGTAACGATCGTTGTTGTGTTCATGTATGTCGGATGGTATCTTACCTCCCCTTTGTGTCTAACCAAACTTGACTAATTCATTGAGATAAACCCCATGGAGGGAGTTTCTAACTAGTGTATAACTTGGGGGGTGAGGAATCCGGAGTCCCGGTCACACGCGTGTGTTTGGAAGTTGATATCTACATCTGATTCAACCCTCTCTGTTCGGTTCGGTTGTTTTTCTTGAGGTTGTTTCTTCTGGAATTCAATCTCCCATGAGCCAATAGCTGGCTCTCCTACCTTGACTATTATTCGGGACTAGGGGAATTTGTGTATAGTGTGCTCGGGTCTATGTTATGACCGACACATCTAAGTAAAGTTGTTGTGTATGGTGTGCTCGGGTCTATATTATGATCGACACATCTAAGTAAAGTTTTGTGTATGGTGTGATCGGGTCTATATTATGACCAACATATCTAAGTAAAATAATTGTGTACGATGTGTTCGGAGCTATATTATATCCGACACATCTTAAGTAAAGTATACGTTCTCTAAGAAGAACAGTAAGTTATTACGTAATGAGCTCAACATGAGAATGAAAATATTCTCTAGGCTCTAATAAGTTAGCTAACCCTCATTTCGGTCCGAGTCCTCACGTGACTCTTCCTGAGCCATGTTGTGTGTATGTTACCGTGTGATATATGTTGTTATGTTTGAGTACATTGATCACTAATATCAACCCCCATTATTATATGAAGTAATTATATAAAACCCGAATAAATGGGTAAGTGTCGTCTAATAAGAAATTAGCTCCAATAAGGTAGAAACCCTTAAAGGTCAAGGAACACAATAACGTGATCGAACAAGTTGATATGTTAATCTTATGGTCTGTAACCTATTGATTGGATAAGTGTTAAATATAAGCATGATATGTGTTTATAGTTTTTTCATGCATGATTGATAAGTGTCCAAATGAGCATGTTTTATAGGTGTATTTTATATATATATTAGCACTTTTCTTGCTCATTTCTCCACTTCGGTTAGTTTTCCTCTAGTTTATGTTTTATTGTTTATCTCACAAATTTATTGTTGGTTTAACATGAGGAAAACCAAGCTGGAAGTAAAGTAGACGAAGAGATGAACACATAGACGCAAACGGCTCAGAAAACGGAGTCCAAACGAAGAATCTAGAGCCGGTCGAAGTTGGAAGGAAATAAGTTACACAACAGGTTGCAACCGCCTCATTATTGGGCGGACTTGAGGACGGCCAGACTCAGGCAACCGCCTGTTGTTTGGGCGGTCTTAGTGGGCGGACGTGAGAATGCATGCATGCGGACGATAGAGGACAACCCCGTGAGACTACCGCCTCTCAATCAGCAAGTGCAACCGCCTGGTACACAAGCGGACGTGACACCAACATGCAACCGCCTGGTTGCCATGCGGACGCAGAGCGGACGCGTGTTAAATCCAGATCTGAAATTAACGCGAGCGAGCTTATCTTCTTCGCCCGTCGTCGTCTCCAACTTGCCTTCGCCTGCAACTCGTCCACTGTCTGTCTTATCCATCTACTCTGCACACGCTTGTCCCCTGCAATAAATGAGAGCAATCAATTGAGCAATCAACTGGCACCTCCCTTATCTTCACGCGTGATCCAGCCTTTCTCCTTCCTTCCTCTCCTACCTTTCTCTATATAAACCAACGAGCCTTCTGCTCAAAAATAATTCCCTTCCTCACAATCCAAAGTAGTAGACGTATCATCCCATCCAGTAAAT
Organism: Limonium bicolor; assembly: GCA_023374045.1. Classification (NCBI taxonomy): domain Eukaryota; kingdom Viridiplantae; phylum Streptophyta; class Magnoliopsida; order Caryophyllales; family Plumbaginaceae; genus Limonium; species Limonium bicolor. The sequence goes on along the minus strand of CM041777.1, from coordinate 311,243,300 downwards.
AAACCATCGCTCACTCCCACGATCCATTCCATCCTCTTATCTCCCACTTCTCCATTTTAGTTTTATTCTTCATTCCACCACGAAGCAGAAACACGATAAGAAGAACAGAAGAAAAGGGAGCTGAAGCAGAAGCGAATCGCAGTCCAGTCTCCGCCGGCAGTCTCCAAATTAATGGCTATTTCTGTTTCCTTTTTATTACTGTTAATGTCTGAGTGATTTTACTCGTATCCTAGGATGGGGTTTGACCTTAAATAATTCAGACTTATTATTAATACCAAGTTTGCTTATAAATATTTGTTTTGTCTCTCTAAATTATTAAATGCTTAACAACTGATCATTTTTGCATTTACGGTTTCTCTTATTTCAATGATTTTGTAAATCTGAGAATAGACCACAAAAGAGAAAAACGTTAGATATTATCTCCTTGATTAGCAGATAAAATCCATCGCTGTTATAAAAAGAATTCTCACTTAAAGCTAATTAATGATTTTAGACTTTTTCTGATTGTAAAAAGTCTATTGATTTAATTAAGAGTTGTCCTTATCTATGATTTAGGAAGGCCACAAGATTAATTCTTAAACAGACAAATAAGAGCAAATTAGGATTATAATTATTGTCTGTACTTAAATAAATATTTATCACCTGTTTCACTTATTAAACTTGTTTTAATTCCTTTCAGCAAATATTGTTAAATGCTTATTCTGACAAAATACTGCATTTATTTGGTAGCTATCAATATGATTTTTGAGATAGTCAAAGTACCACAAAGGAATTAATCTTGGTATTTACACTCCGGATTGAGCAGGAAAATACTAAGGCAATTAATAGGAGTTCGTAACTGACAATTATTAACTCTAATAGACAATAAATATTGAGACAGGTTTATAAAATTGTTTTAGTAATTTAGGAAATTCCCCCGCTATCCTAGGATACCCTTTTCATCCATTTACTTTATATTACTGTTTTTTATTTCTATACTAATCCTAAAAACCAAGCTTGCCTCCGGCTAAACCCCAATTTACATTATATGCATTTTTTTATTTATCTTTTTGTGCATTAACTAAACTGGATAATTAATTTAATAGTTGCGAAGTCTCTGTGGATACGACCTTGTTGTACTACGAAGATTGGGTTCACTGCCCATAATTAGCAAGATAGTTTAACTACTATTTTGCCCAACAAGTTTTTGGCGCCGTTGCCGGGGACTTCGGTCCAACTATCTGGTTTATTATCTGTTTAGTTTTTCTTTTATTTCTGTAATTACCCTTTTGTGTATAAATTTTTGTTTCTTTTTCTAGTACTTAATTCTGATGGATGGTCACTACGATCAAGCAGAAGATTGGTATGGTTACCCCTACGGCGCAGAGGACTACAATCAATGGAGTGTCTGTCAAAGGTGCGGAGAGTGCCATGAAAGCCCCCAATGTTCAGACCCAAATGCTGAATTGAGAGCTCTCTTGGAGGATTACAAGTCATCTCTCAAGCCTATCCCCATCTTTGTGTGCCAAGAGTGTGGAGGAGACCATGAAAGTTCCCATTGTCCTATGGTTGCAATAGAGAGAGACAACGCCATTTTAAGGGAAATGATGGCAGAATTTACCTCACAGTTTGAAAGGATCCAGCAGAGAACGCTAGATCAGATCGAACGCATGGAACAACCGCTTCAACAACTAAATGAAGTGGTTCATGAGGAGGAACAACCTGCTAAGGACATAAGCTACTCTCCACCTCCTCCCCTATTCGAATTAGAAAATCCAACACCAAACAACCATCAGCTTGATTATGAAGACAACCTCTCAGAAGAGAGTTTCTCCTTAGACTTCATGGAATTTCCTCCCTCTGAAGTCAACTACTATTTCCCCTCCTTCTCCGTACTCTACCCAGAAGATGAAGGTGGACACATCCTCAACCTTGAGAAGGAGGAGATACCGCCTCCCTTCGAGCCATCAGAAGAGAGTGCTATAATCAATTTCAAGGAGCCACTTCCCTCTGACGTTGATTACCATAAGCCTCAACAACAAGAGAAGGATTTTTACATCTTCCAATTTGAGGAAGCAAAGCCAATCACACCTGGTCTCCTGTTAGAACTACGCTACCGGCAGTACCTCCTCAAACACCAGGTTTTGTGGAGTATTCATTTTCCTATTATATTTGCCGAAGTAACGTTCTGTTTTGATCCAGGTGGTTTGTTATTAATTACTGTCAACTTCGTTTTTCTGGCAGCATTATTGTCTACTTATATTTTTGATCCAGGATAACGAAGCGGGCGTCTAGCCAAAGACGTTAAAAAAGGGCAGCTTCCCGGGGGCAACCCGATGAAGTTTTATTTTATTTTATGCTCTTTTAATTTTCAGGTTCTCTTTTAATTTTATTTTTGCTAACTCTTAACCCCGTTTGTAGTATGGTTGCTTCTAGTGTCTTAAGCAGATACAAATTCATGTCTACACCGCAACCAAGCTACGCTACTTGAGGCTGAAGCTCAAGTGTGGGGGAACTCTTATAACGCTAGCAAAAATAATCTCAGGGGAGTACCAGTTTCTTTAATTATGCTTTTAATTAAATAAAACTGCAGAGGAGCGTTTATGTGCTTAAATGTTTAATTGTGACCTGTGTGTTATCTCTGTTTTTATCTACTTACCGAAAAGGTCTTCTGAAACCTTCCCTTGTTTTTCTGGTGAACAATGAGGACATTGTTCAATTTAAGTGTGGGGGAGTGTGCCCTTTTCGGTGACATTTTGTGCTTAAATGCTTAATCTCTCTGCTTATCTTGCGTTTATCCAATTCAATATTATGTACCCTGCTAATGTAGGTTGTTCTCTTTAAAAACAAATACTGTTATGAATTGTGGGATAAATTGTACAAAATTTTAAAATTTTTGATTACTTTTGAGGAGCATTTTATATGCGGTGTGAACAAATAATCTGCAAATGGTTGGATTTTTATTGCTCAGGGTTTCTTTCTGTCTTCTCTCTTAGGGATTGCTAAGAGGTGCTTCTCTGTTTTAAAAAGAATAGAAAAATAATAAAGGACTTGCGAGACACCATTGGTAACCAACAAAGAGAGTTGAGTGTTCTAAAATACGAAGGCTTAATGCCTACATATTATCTTCTCATCTCTTATGCAAAAGTGAAGCAAATGCATATTTCTATTTTTCCTTTTGTTTTCTCCTCAATGCCCATTCTTGAGAGAAGTTGGCCATGGTAAAAGTTCTCAGAGTCCCCTAAAAGAAACATTGAAGTACCTTAGATCATACCCCGAAACTCTATATTTTATTTTTACCCTGAGCACACCTATGCCACCAGCAGTTAATTTTTCACTCTCCTCAATAAGTTTAAAGATCATGTTTATCCTACCCTTCATAATAATATTTGTTAGTATTGAGCATTCCCTACTCACTTGGTTACATGATTTTGCTTGAGGACAAGCAAAAGGATAAGTGTGGGGGTGTGATAAGTGTCCAAATGAGCATGTTTTATAGGTGTATTTTATATATAATATTAGCACTTTTCTTGCTCATTTCTCCACTTCGGTTAGTTTTCCTCTAGTTTATGTTTTATTGTTTATCTCACAAATTTATTGGTTTAACATGAGGAAAACCAAGCTGGAAGTAAAGTAGACGAAGAGATGAACACATAGACGCAAACGGTTCAGAAAACGGAGTCCAAACGAAGAATCTAGAGCCGGTCGAAGTTGGAAGGAAATAAGTTACGACAACAGGTTGCAACCGCCTCATTATTGGGCGGACTTGAGGACGGCCAGACTCAGGCAACCGCCTGTTGTTTGGGCGGTCTTAGTGGGCGGACGTGAGAATGCATGCATGCGGACGATAGAGGACAACCCCGTGAGACTACCGCCTCTCAATCAGCAAGTGCAACCGCCTGGTACACAAGCGGACGTGACACCAACATGCAACCGCCTGGTTGCCATGCGGACGCAGAGGCGGACGCGTGTTAAATCCAGATCTGAAATTAACGCGAGCGAGCTTATCTTCTTTGCCCGTCGTCGTCTCCAACTTGCCTTCGCCTGCAACTCGTCCACTGTCTGCTTATCCATCTACTCTGCACACGCTTGTCCCCTGCAATAAATGAGAGCAATCAATTGAGCAATCAACTGGCACCTCCCTTATCTTCACGCGTGATCCAGCCTTTCTCCTCTCCTTCCTTTCTCTATATAAACCAACGAGCCTTCTGCTCAAAAATAATTCCCTTCCTCACAATCCAAAGCAGTAGACGTATCATCCCATCCAGTAAATAAACCATCGCTCACTCCCACGATCCATTCCATCCTCTTATCTCCCACTTCTCCATTTTAGTTTTATTCTTCATTCCACCACGAAGCAGAAACACGATAAGAAGAACAGAAGAAAAGGGAGCTGAAGCAGAAGCGAATCGCAGTCCAGTCTCCGCCGGCAGTCTCCAAATTAATGGCTATTTCTGTTTCCTTTTTATTACTGTTAATGTCTGAGTGATTTTACTCGTATCCTAGGATGGGGTTTGACCTTAAATAATTCAGACTTATTATTAATACCAAGTTTGCTTATAAATATTTGTTTTGTCTCTCTAAATTATTAAATGCTTAACAACTGATCATTTTTATGCATTTACGGTTTCTCTTATTTCAATGATTTTGTAAATCTGAGAATAGACCACAAAGAGAGAAAAACGTTAGATATTATCTCCTTGATTAGCAGATAAAATCCATCGCTGTTATAAAAAGAATTCTCACTTAAAGCTAATTAATGATTTTAGACTTTTTCTGATTGTAAAAAGTCTATTGATTTAATAAAGAGTTGTCCTTATCTATGATTTAGGAAGGCCACAAGATTAATTCTTAAACAGACAAATAAGAGCAAATTAGGATTATAATTATTGTCCGTACTTAAATAAATATTTATCACCTGTTTCACTTATTAAACTTGTTTTAATTCCTTTCAGCAAATTTGTTAAATGCTTATTCTGACAAAATACTGCATTTATTTGGTAGCTATCAATATATGATTTTGAGATAGTCAAAGTACCACAAAGGAATTAATCTTGGTATTTACACTCCGGATTGAGCAGGAAAATACTAAGGCTATTAATAGTTCGTAACTGACAATTATTAACTCTAATAGACAATAAATAATTGAGACAGGTTTATAAAATTGTTTTAGTAATTTAGGAAATTCCCCCGCTATCCTAGGATACCCTTTTCATCCATTTACTTTATATTACTGTTTTTATTATTTCTATACTAATCCTAAAAACCAAGCTTGCCTCCGGCTAAACCCCAATTTACATTATATGCATTTTTTTTATTTATCTTTTTGTGCATTAACTAAACTGGATAATTAATTTAATAGTTGCGAAGTCTCTGTGGATACGACCTTGTTGTACTACGAAGATTGGGTTCACTGCCCATAATTAGCAAGATAGTTTAACTACTATTTTGCCCAACAATGATTTAAATATAATCAACCGCATGCTCAGACGACAAATAGTTGCGTGTGGCCCGGTAGTATCCGCGCTGCACGATTACCATACCAGCAAAGGTGTTGAGCCCCTTTGGGGCCACCCATTTCATTTCAGGTACAATGGAGCTGGCAGCCGTTCGAGAGTAGGACGGGGTGGCTATTTATGCATGGGTAGTTATTTAATTTGTTTATGCATTTGTAAGTATAGTAAGACCGAAACTGTTATCAGCAATAGAATGTATTAGACTCGGTACAGTATGCAATGTAAATATGTTGACTCGGTTTAGTAATGATGTGGAATTGTATTGTATAAATGCTCAGGAATATGGTCCATCAGACCGATACAGTGTTTAAGTATGAGCCTTGTTAGCCACATGGGTGGCTAACGGCGTGTAACACCAATGGATTGAATTAAGTGTTGAGTTGTAAATCCGCTGCAATCAGTTGTTAAGTCTAGTGTTTGTAGTTGGGGTGTTACAAAAAGTGGTATCAGAGCGAAGTATCACTCTGATGACTGGAAGTACCGAGCTTAGAAAGTACCGGGTTTGGAGTTTAAGACCTTGGGCTAAGGGTTGAGTGATAGTGTGAGAGATACGCTAGTTAGGAATTACCAGTGTGTACTGGAAACCTACAATATCCTTCCCGCCCTCCACAACCCCCATTTTATAACTCGGAAAGAACGCCAGAGAGATGGACAGTCCTCTCATACTCGGGAAAACCCTGATCTGGCTGTTATGAATTATTTCTGTAAGAATCAAAACCTATCATATGGTAGGCTCCAAGATCCGGAATTCCGGAGACGATTCCTGTTTGAATAATTTTTTTTAACCGCACTTAATAGCGGAAGACTAAGAACCCTACCTATAGGAAAATGAAATTTCCAGCAACCTGGTTCGACATGCCTAGCAGTCGAGAGAACCCGGTAAGTAAGAAGGAGAGCACTAATTGTGCAATGAGGCGGAAAATGAGGAAGTAACAAACTCGAGACACATGTCTACGGGACCACAGTTGTTAAATAATACCACCAACGGTATATTTACTGACTAACGAACTAGTCAGAAGTGAGTAAATTCAAACCTACACGCCAATGGATTACAAACCCTGATTGACAAAGTCTAGACGACTACAAAAAATATGTACGTAATATACTCCAATAGAACTTCCATGTAGTGAAAAGTAAAGCCTCGGTAACCACGGCAAATGCGTGGGAACGAGCAATAAGGAAAAACACAGAGTAAAGTGAATAAGGGCCTCTGAGAATGAAGAGTCGCCCTGATTAATGATTATCATGTCAAGACAAACGAGAAGTCGCTTAGAAGATTTATTATCAAGACTATAAGAGCAAGGAAAGAGCCAATAAGGCTACCGAGTATGGTGTGGATAAAAGTAGTACCGCAACCAGTATGTGTTGAACCGATAACTAGCCAGCAAGGCACACTTGCCATGGCAAGTGCTGTTATAACTGGGCTATTCGGGAAAATTTTAATGACTATGAAGTATATAGTAAAGTACCATAATGGCGAATGAAGTAATTATGGGATCACGAATCCTCAGAACTTGAATAGTGAAACCTTGGAAGGGTTTAACAGCCTCACCCTTGTATTTAAGAATATACAAGTCAACGAAGAAGCTAGTCTCGGTCAAGGCGTGAAGACATTTTAAATACCATGAAGAATTTTCTTTTAAACCTAACCTTTCTTCTAAACTCATATTTATTTGGAAACCCTTTTTCACGCCAAAATTTTTCTTCCAAACTCATATTTAATTCAAACCTTCTTTTAAGCCCAAATTTCCCTCAAACTTCAGATTTTCTTAAAAACCAAAACCAGAAGACCTACACCGGCCTCAACGCCACACAGTAGGTAAGTTATACCCAGTTCACTTTCGAACAACCTGACGTCAATTGAATAACCCGAAGGTATTAGCCTGAGGGAAGGAATCAAGTTCATACAAAATACAGATAGTGGATAAAATTTCCCTTGATTAAGTTTGGGAAGCACCAAATGCATGTTATCATAGGACGATATAAGAGGAGTTGACAACAGAATACTTCACATAGGCGTGTGACGGACACTACGAGTGTACAAAAATGAAATGTGGGACGACCGCACTCCGATAGGAGCTTGCGGGCCTGACAGACCTATTTATAGGTTACTCGGGTAAGTAGCAATGTATCAGTAGGGTACCCCACATATGTAAACGAGTAGAGTCAGGAACACAAGAAGTAGTCAACGCCATACTACGGTCAATAGTAAAATTCGGACAATAGCAACTGATTACCGCAAATGGTTGAAGTAAAAGAATTCGGTTAAGTTAACAAAACTAAAGGAATTAGTGAATTTGTTTCAAGAAAAATGTTTAAGAGTCAGGAAATGCGAAGTGCACTCACTAGGAAGCAAAGAAATCACATATGTATCAAGAATCACGAGGGATAAATATGATAGCTGAAAAATGGTAAGGCAAATGCTCAACATGGGTACGTTAATGTCCAATGAACGAGATAGAATTCCCAGTCAATCACCAAGGGGAAATCCACCTAACACGGGGTACCCTAAATTGCCAAGGGAGCAAACTGATATTACCTAACGGGCCTCCAATAAAGGAAGCGTGATGCAACAACCTTGTCATGAAGCCTAGTACAAGTAGGAATCTGTGTGAACAGCCGACAACGAGCAGTGCTCGAGGCAACGCAGCTTATAAGCTGTGAACCAATACAATGTGTCAATTCAAATAGTTACAGTGATTGCTGGAAGTGGCACTAGTAAGAAAAAGGATTGTGTTATGTAAGTGATAAGAGCGGAGAACAAACCACACCTTTGAAGGGTGGGGAAACCTCTCAGTATTGTGAGGCTCTGGAGAGGTGTAAATGTGAACCCTCCAGAAAAGTCCTTCACCTGTTGAAATACAGTAATGGTAAGTAGAACGAGACCCAGATACCGGGAAATTATCCAAAGATATCCCATTAAATATGTAATGAATAAGAGAACATCTCAATTTGTTCATATGATAAATTAAAGTTTGAGTATATGGAGTAATCTCCTAGACAAGTGTGCGGAAGAAGCTTTAATAGCAACTGTGGAAGACGGAAGAGTGGTCAGTTTAGTAGCAAACACCACGTGTGTTCAACATGAAATGTAGATGGAACAACGCTCAAGAAGCATAAGGACTTAAGGGATAACATATTCAGTAATCAGCCACGTAAGTGGCGAGTCGTTGTATAAATGACGTAAGTACCTGAGCAGAAGCTAGTAACATCGGATGCCATGTAAATCAATGTTGTATAACTAATAAGAACTTGGTATGCATCAAGCGACCATTATGTACAAATGATATAGAGAACAAACAGAATTCTGAGTTAGACTCGGTGAATATGGAAGGTAAGTGATAGTAAGTAGACTAGGCAGTAAAGCCAGTAGCCTATACCGTGTGACGAAGGAATCTCACGAATAAGACAATGTTCATTCCTATTGCAATTGCATACGGAACTGGAAGTATATCCCCAGAGGATCAGTTTGATAACCGAAGTAATAAGCCATGGGACGATAGTACCCCATTACTAAATAACCAACCCGTACTAGATACAGAAGATTGGTAAACACACTAGTAAATATGACGCAAGCCAGTTGAGTGAAAAGCTAGAACCAACCGTGCGGCTTTGAGATGGATAACCTGTCCGTGGACCCGGACCATAGGTCCGAGGTCACGGACCACCAACGGTCAGTGGGTTTTTGGTAGTTCCCGACGGTGTTTTGGCTCAAATTTTATGCACGTGTAGCCTGAAAAATTTCCAAGATGTTAGTAATCAAAGATTTGTAATTCGAAGTAGAATATAATACGAAACTTGGCAAATAAGTTAGAGGACGAAAACTGAAACAAATAGCAATTTGGAAGCTATGAAAGGTTAGTTTGCAACCAAAATTTGATAGAAGATTGAGGAAGTCGTGGGGAATTCAAAGAGTGAGGTTGCAGCCTATTTTACCTTCGGGGTTGATGAGATTCTTCACGTCTGGAATCTTTCAATGCTATGTTGGAGCCGATTCTGATTCAGGTTCGGGACCAGCTTCTGGCCTTTGTGAATTGAGGTTGTTTTGTCATTTTAGGGGTGGTTTGATGATTTTGGAAGAGGTGGGAGTTGAAAAACATGTTTAGGTGGTGATTTCGGGAGAATTTTGGTGTGATTTTGGTGGTCGGGTGTTGAAAAACGTGAGTAGATAAGGACGGCTGTGTTTTCTGACTTGTTATGGTTCTAGAGCTTGTCCTTTGATTAGAAGTTAAGGGTTCTTATATAGACTTCCTTAAAGATAGAAAAAGTCTTATAAGATAAGATTTTGTCTTAGTGGGTTTCCTGGGGAAACTGGCTAAGAAATTTTAACCACGTGTCAAGGATGATAATTCTGATTTTTCGAGGTGGAATTGGAATTTATCGACCTTGGAGTGTTTTTTAATTCAATTTCTCGTCAGATCCAATCAGAAATTGCTAGAAATTTATTGGAAATTCGAAAAATCAAAATACCAATGTCATTATGCCAAAAATGTCATCCGTTATCATGGGTTAAGATTTCAAAGCATTTCAAGTTGATTTGAGCCTTTTTCGGAGGAGAGAGAAAACCTATAGGAGATCCTAGGGGCCTTAAAATTTACAAAAATACCCCCCGAAGATGACTAAGCTGCCACCAGTGTCCCGGAACGCGCCGATCGGACCGGGAATCATCACCGCTTGACCAAAGTGTCTCTCGCAACACTAAAGTTGTACAAACCCTATATCGGGGGGTAAAAATTTGGGTATAACAGATTACGCCCCGTTAACTAGACTTTGTAATGGATATGAAGAGTCAAGTTGATGCTTGAGTGATGCCCTAAAATTTTGGATCTTAAAAGACCCTGCATGCTGTTTGAAAACTGACAAATTGTGTCGAGCTGTTCTAAGGCGCTGAGTACCTATGAGTAAAGTGAAAGGATGTCAAGCGATTCTAAGGTGTCGACCATCTAAAAGAGGTAAAATGAAGTAATGTCAAGCGATTCTAAGGCGTTGACTACCTAAAAGTGAAAATGAAGTAATGTCAATAGATTCTAAGGCGTTGACTACCTAAAAGCAGAAATGAAGTAATCTCGAGTCATTCTAAGGCGTCGACTACCTAAAAGTGAAGACTAGATGGTATGTAGATGCAGGAATGCTGATATGCTTAGCTATGCTGATAGTGCTGATGATGCTTGCTGATGATGCTCGGATGCTTCTAGGGACCAAAATCCGTGTTGTTGCTCCTGGTTGGACCCTAAGTGGACTTATTGCCATTGCCCTCCAAGCCGGTGTGCAGGGATAACTCTAGTAAAAACCTTGGGGACTTATTGCCATCGCCCACCATTTGTTGATCCCAAAATAAGTTGACATAGCACAAGAGAATTTATTGCCATCACCTCGTCAACTTTTTTGTCGCCAGGTCTTGAGACGCGCATGGATAATGCAAATAGGTCTTGTGACGTGCCTATATGAATGAAATGAATGCAATGTGTTTAATGGAAGCAGGTAAATTAAGGACTGGTGCTAGGTCTTACTACTAGCCTAAAGGGTTGATTCTAGGTCTTATGATGAGCCTAAGGATGATACTAGGTCTTATGACGAGCCTAAAGGTGGACCTAGGACTTATGATGAGCCTAAGGATGAATCTAGGTCTTATGACGAGCCTAAGGATGAATCTAGGTCTTATGACGAGCCTAAGGATGATACTAGGTCTTATGAAGAGCCTAAAGGTGGATCTAGATCTTATGATGAGCCTAAGGATGGATCTAGGTCTTATGACGAGCCTAAAGGTGGATCTAGGTCTTATGACGAGCCTGGGGATGGATCTAGGTCTTATGACAAGGCTAAGGATGAATCTAGGTCTTATAACGAGCCTAAGGATGAATCTATGTGAAGGTGAGTTAAGTGTATGATGTAGAGACGAGTTAGATCTTATCATGGGCCTAAATGAATGTAGAAGGGTTAGGGCTTATGTCGGAGCTGAAGGTTGTATGATGTGGAGGTAGGGCTTAGGACGAGCCTGTGAATGTTTGGATGTGAAGGTAGGGCTTAGGACGACCCTGTGGATGTTTGGATGTGGAGGTAGGGCTTAGGACGAGCCTGTAGATGTTTGTATGTGGAGTTAGGGCTTAGGACGAGCCTGTGTGATGTGGAGAGGGTTTAAACTTATGGGTTTTATGATTTTGGGCTCTTGGGCCTCAATCGGTGTTGTTATTGCAATTGTTGGAACTGACAATTGCCCTTAGTATCTTTCCTTAAGGCAATCAGAGTTTTTAGAGTTCGTCCCGATCGATTGCCCCCAGTATTTTTGGTTTAACCGCATGAAACAAGTCTTACTCTCATAGGGTCAGGATTATTTTTTGTGGTGCTTTCTATCCTACACTCGATGTGTCTAGCACTTACACTCATCCTTTCCTTTCAGTTATAACATCTTGATCACTGAATTCGACATTTGTTTGAGTTACGCTTTCGATCCATTACTTTCACTTGATTGGATACACAACTATTAAATCGGAAGTCTTTAGAGCTTATAACGTGGCCGTGGGGTATGGCGAATGACAATGGGACCATGGAGGAATGTTTGGAATATGAGGAACTGTAAGGGTGACCAAAGCCGCAACTCGCTCCTTCTTTTAGATTCACCTCTTCTCGTCTTGAAGTCATTTAGCCACTTCATGATGACTTTGGTGGTGAGATGTAGAACCTTGGACTTTGGGGTTGTCCTCTGCATCATTATCTCTTCTTGTTTTGTGTTTGGACTTCTTTTGGGCTTTTTAGGTTTGCCTTATGTCCATTTTCTTTCGGGATTCTTGTGGTTCCCGTTATGAATGCTGAGAGCTGTTTTGGATATGAGCTCTTTGGATCCTCTGTCACTTTGGGACCATTTACGGATCATTTCATCATGTCAGTGGTCATCTTACTTCTTTGGACTTGTGGAGTTGCTACCTAGATGTCGGGCTCCTTGCTTCCTTTGTTCACCGGGTCGGTTATTCATCATCGGCTGGTTTGTTTTGTAGAGCTTTCAAGTGTATTAAAAAAGGAATATGAAAAGCTCGGCGGGGGTGCCTAGGGTATAGTGTCAGGGTACACAAGCTTTTGGATGTGTGGTATTGAACCTAAGTGCTTCGTCATCCCTTAGTTGTGTATCCGTTCTTTGTTACTTTTCGCAGGTCTGAGAGTAAGTTTACAAATAATCTCAATCGATCGAAGTTATGCCGTTTACCTCATTTTTTAATGTAGTCTTACTGGAGTCGTGTAAAAGTAACACACTCATTCCCTCTTGGTTTTACCACTCAAGACACTCTCGGTTAATTTTTCACTCAGAGACTTGTTCACGCAATTAAACAAAAGAAATAATCATTATCGGTCTTAAGCTCAGATTGCCCCTAGTATTGTTTTGGGGTTTAATTAACAAACCTTTTGAATGCCTTCTTGTTTGTGAAACTTTCTGTGGAGAGGTGATTGTACGCGAGGAAGTAATGGGTGATGTGGTGACTGAATGACATATCTTCTTTTCAGAGTTTTTTTTTTTTGCTTTGGATCCTAATAAAATGGTGGAGAGGTGGAGTGGTGAGACATGTGTGTGATACATGTAATAGGGGTGGTGAGTGTATGTGGAAATGTGGTTTTGTATAAGAGAACCATAGTTCTATTTCAAGACACCTACAGGCTTACCTCATGAGATGACCTTATCACCATTTTAGGTGACTTAAGTTTTGATGGACAAATAAATGAAAAGCATACATGAATCACTGCTGACATAAAGACTTGTATAGGAAAAATTTAACTTTTATTCCTAACTTAGGAAATCAACAAATAACGTTAAGTTAGAATCCTAATGGTTCCAGAAACGCAAAAGCGAAAATCTAGAAGACATGCTAATTGTTCCTAAACTAAGTTCTATTCTTCATGAAACATCCACTCAGGGATTGCTTCCTCCTCCGCTCTTGCCGTATCCTATAAACATGGGGAACACGAGCACATAAGTAAAGATGATAACTCAATTGTTGAAACGAAAGGGGAGTCCATTAACACACCGAACCCTTGGCGACCAGGATTTGCCGCTGGAGATAGGATGTCTGGAGTCCCTTTGAGATCCTTGCCAAGGCCGTTACCCTCTTGATAACCATATTTTTCCATGATAACTTTCCCTAATCCGACCTTGAGTTTCTAAAGAGAAGCTGGGTCAGATTTGTTCTTGTACAACATTGAACCTGTTCAAGTGGGATGAACCTTTTTCCTCGACCATGCACACCGGCAACTCCTTTTGGTGTGGTTCACCTTTGATGACATGAACCTTCCCGTCTCTTTTGAAATTCAAACACTGATGCGCCGTAGAAGGCACGGCCTTCAAATCTTGAAGGAAATCATGTCCTAGAATCAGATTAAAGGAGTGGGGAATTTGTAGAACCAAGAATTTTACCGGATGAACGATCGTTTCAAACTTGAGTGGAAGGTCCTAGAGACCGAAGACATGTGTCTTCGGTTGTCATCATATCCTCGCAACACTATTTGGCAGGACTCAAACTTGTCGTAGCCCATACTTTCTGCCACTTTTAGGGGGAAAATGCTAACATCCGCACCTGTATCAATGAGGACCTTTGGTACCTCGAAGGCTCCGCACCAAACAGTAATATAGAGTGCCTTTCCTAAATCTTCAAAGATTTCACAATCGTGGAAACTAATCTCTTCTTCCTTTTTTTGGCAGAGGGCTGCGACCATCCTTTCCGGGGCCAAACTTTCCTCCGGCTCACCTAAGTGCTTAGCAATGGCCCGCCGGTGCTCTGGAGAAATCATAAGCAAATACCAGATTGCCATGGGGATGGTTGTTGCCTTCAGTTTCCGGAGTAGTTCTTGTTCGCTAGGAACTTCTTTGACTACTAGGGCAGGTAGTACCGGCTCCTTCCCTTGCACCGGTACTTCGGGAGGCCCATAGTGCTTGCCTGACCGAGTAATATGGGCGCTTGCGGGGACAAAGCTAACCGAAGGTGTAGGTTTCCGTCCCGTTCCTCGTGCTGGCTTCTTGTCGTCCCAGAACTTACATGTTCGGACAGACGCCCGGGCAAGGCAAAATCTGCAGAATCGAAAGTTCTAAAGCAATTAAATCACCATAGACATCACCTTATCTTCTATATCAAAATATGTATTCAAATTACAATACCATGGGGCTTTAGCAGAGTGAAAACGCAAATCAAAACCAACCCATATTCACATCTAACTTAGAGAACATATCGGACACATTTAGAAATGAACAAAATTCTTGAATCCTTATAGGCGAACACACCCATACCGAATCCATCTACCACCTACCTTGAATCGAAGAACCCACAAACCTCTACAGATCTACATAACACATTCTTCCGTTCCCTACTCGAAACTCAGTGAACAATTGATCGAATTAACCAGAAGTCGGAACCAAAATAAGAAATAAAGAGATACGAAACAAAGAATGAACACGAAACAAAAACTCACAACCTCAAACCTAGATTACGACAGACAATACCGCAACGGAGGCCTCTGACTTTACACAGAACGACACGAAAGATCAGACAAACAACGGAGCAGATGAACAAAGAAAGAATAGAGAGCAAAGAGAGGGAGAAAGCATAACGGGATAGGAAAATGACGAAAAGAAATGAACGGGAATAAGGAACTTCCTTCCTTGTTCCTAATTAACATCTGCCAAAATACTCTCTTACCCCTCCTCTCTTCTTAGTAAATAAAATCAGCTCTCTATGACATAACTCTCACTAACATAAGGTTTGGAAATAACATAACACTTCTTTTGCAAACCTCTAACAAAAGAAAAAAAACCGGGGTATAACATCCCTAGTACAACATTTGTTGAAAAACTTGGTTGATCTCTAAAGCTAGATTTATTTTATGTGTTACTTTTAGAAGTAGATTTAAAACATGTGACAAGCTCCAATAATGGGGAATTTGCCTAACTAACGAATGTTGGCTCAATGAACATGCTCTAGAGACAAGTAGACACTTATTTTTCACTTGAAGGGTCTCATGCGGGATATGGTGGACTATATGTGACTGGGTTGGGATTTCCACTAACAGATCAAGCCTCCACATCTGTATGTTCTGGATATCCCACTACTCCAAGAAGAAAAGACTGATTGACTTTGTCAGACGGGCAGTCATTGCCAACATTGTCTACTATATCTAGATTAAGATATGCAAGCACGTCATGGCAAACCATACTAGAGACCCCACCCTTACAGTAGCAGATATCAAGAGTGCCACAAATGCTATCATTTGGATAAAGATGAGAGGCTCCAACAAAAAATTTGATGGGCTTGATCGGGTTTTGAGCTCCTAGCTCCTGGTGTTTTGTTGGTTTTAGGGTTTTTGTATCTTCTTCTCTTTTGGTTACAGTTTTTTGTTGGCTATTTGCCATTTTGTATGTTGTTAGTGAAGCTATCATCACACCCCCCCCCCCCCCCCCCCCCGTGCTCAACTACAAAAACAACAACAACTATAAAAATCATAAAGTGTTATGACTTGTGAGTCTGGTGCTATTGTTTGTGTAATTGTTTAAGTAGTAGCCTCATCCTACAATTTCCAATGCTAATGTTGGTTTACATGTCATAGAGCCTCATTTTTTTAAAAAGGTAATTATATATACAAAAAACAAGAAGTGACTGTACAAAATTTATATGCACATAGACCTATATATTATGTATCATGAGTTGGTAGATATTACAAGAGGATACATGACAACATTAACAAAATACAAAAAAAAAAGAGGGTATAAGCCATCCCGCGACACCGAAGATGGGGTCAACAAACACAAAAACCTCAACATCTACCAAATAATGGTCTTTATAGGAAATTTTTTAACAACATGATCGTGGTCATCCAGTAGACTTTTTTTTTTAAAAAAAAAACCTCCTAACCTAACAAAGTACCTAGTATATGGAGATCAAATCCATTATGCTTACACGCCTTGACATTAGAAATTATCAAAAGGACTTCTACTTCTACACACAACCTTGTCCTAACCGAAGGTTGTATGAGCAGCTTAAAGGGAGACTTGCCAACGACATGGGCTGGCCATAAAAGCATGACAAGCTTTACTTACCTTCTTCAAGGTCTAAGACATTCGAACCTCCGACTACACCACATTGAAAAATCCAACCAGATAGCCAACACACTCTAAAAAAGAGTTGGTTTTGAGAACATCTCCAAAATTACTACTAAGCCATCCACAGAAGGTCAAATATGTACCATCACTAAGAAACAAAACAACTAAGAGCATATAAAGGAGGGTAGAGTCATAGCCAAATAAACAAAAAAAGGGACATTAAACAAATAAAAAAGGATACACAAATTGTTAATTGCTTGAGTTGTGGCCCTCCCCGCGCAATTAGGAACCTTAATCCTCATTCCCCTTGGCAACATTGAGGTACCCCAGGGCCAGCTTCATATCGAACCCCTTGTAACCCACACTTCCACCCGCCAACCTAAAAGAGTTAGAAACCAGATAGAACATAACCCTCTTGCCTTTAAGATCAGCCTAATGAACTCTCAAGTCCCAAAGCTCAGTCCTCGATGATCCACCAGAAGATAATCAAACCTACACTTCCTCACATCCGGGATGATTCAAGTTGGTCAATACTCATGGCTTCAAAAGACATGCATGATCACGATCTAATACCACTCCTAAGGAGATCACTGGAACCTCATTTTGATGAGGAGTATCACTCCTAAGGAGATCAGATACTACGCTACTCATAAATGACCAAGATCCGGGGTTTACATTAAGCTCTCATTGTCTTGTTCGAGGAAAAAAACCTCCAAACCGAGCCACAAGTCATAGGGAACTTCATCTTCATCAGGGGCAATCAAAAGAGGGCATGATTTGGTGTTGTGCAAAATAAGCTGCACTTTGAGCAAATTAAAGGCATATTATCATAAGTAATAGTAAAAACCAAATCCTGCCCATCAAGAAAGATCAAGAGAGAACACGAAATGGGGACTTGAATATTCATAAGAACCTTGATACACATGTACTTGTAACCAGAGCAAGCTGCATCTTCCATGACACCAGCAAAACGCGCTAGCTTTGCAACCCCCTTCTTTGTAACTTGATGTTATAGTACGCTATGGGGACGTCATAGATACTAATCCAAAATGGAACCCATTTGAACTCGTGCTCATTTAGAACTTTACCTGGTTCCAAGCTTTGGATGGAAAACAGGGCATTATTGTTGACAACCCAGGGAGTTTGAGAAGAAGTTCCTGCAGTCCCCTGTTGAATGAAAGAAAAAACCCAGGGAGTTTGAGAAGAAGCAAACAGAAAACTGAAGAAGCGAAAATGATACAGAGTACTCGCTAGACCAGAATTGAACTCATGCAAAAGATTTGAACTTGATTCCATTATAATGGTGACATTAGACACAAAAGGAGACAATATTCTTGAGATTGATACTATGCAGAGCCACGTAAGATAGTATAGAACATAAAAGGTGATGAGGTGACTTAGCCGTCAGTTGCTCACTGATTCGTTCGAAAAGCATATAAAGAAGATGGAAATTTAAGAAAACCGAGAAAGATAGTGGAGCAGATTTAGAAGGTGAAAGGGTAGTAGAAGGAATCGTGGGAGATAGAGCTAACCCCACTCCCACAAAGAGTATCTCATCATAAGTATACCCATTTTCAAAAGCCTCGAGAATGCAAACGATGAAATGAAATCTGGAGCAGAGATACTCTAGTCACGAAAGTGCATAAAATAGGGAGAAAGACGAAAGGATACAACCTAAATGCTCCCGCTGAAAGGAGAAGTATCCGTGTTTTTATCCAGTAGACTTGTAGTAAAACATTCTAAAAATTCTAGACAACTGATTTTCACCTTTTCTACTGATTTATCAATACTTCTTGAACCCAATGCGTCCAACAATACTATCACGATTCAGGAGGCCAGGATAGGGACGAAGACAAAAAAATACTAGACCACACGTTGTTTTTTAATTTCTTTTTTTTTGGGTGAAGAATTAACAATGTGGAACAAAAAATCTAGCTTTAGTGACATTGAGGATAGGCCTGTCAAACGGGTTATCCGTTCGGGTTTTGGGTCATATCTTTTCGGGTCAATATCCGTTTGGGTCATTAAACTTTCGGGTCATTTCGGGTTCGGGTCATTCGGGTTCGGGTCATTTCGGGTTCGGGTTGTAATAGTGTTAGATAGAATCGGGTTTCGGTTATTTTGGGTCATTGTTAATATTTTTTTGAAAAATAATAATATGAATAAATACCTAATTTCTATAAGAATTACAACATATAGATTACAAAACTTTCAATACAATAGGTCATTCAGGTTTAGGACAATTTATGGTCACTATTATTTCATGTTATTCGAGTTTGGTTAATTTTTAATTTCTATTATTTCTGGTCATTTCGGGTTCGGGTCAGTTTCGGGTTATAAATTTTTAGGGTCATTTCGGGTTCGGGTCATTTCGGGTTTTACCCAATCGGGTTTCGGGTTTATTATATTTAAATATTTTCGGGTTTCGATCGGGTTTCGGGTTCGGATAAAACGGACGGCTTTTCGGGTTGGGTCAAATTTTGACAGCTCTAATTGAGGATACATATCAAGATCACAATCTTGATGAAATGACTCAATGTGTTAATGGAGATGAAACAGTAGTTTACGATATTAACGTACATTTATTCGAAATGGAGTTAAACTGGAAGAGATCTTATCCCATCTGAAGTACGAACCACCCACCACTTTGATGAAATGTTTCATGTTAAATGGACATCAATATCAACGCCAGGTGTCACGAGACTAATGAGTTGATGTCACAACAAATTTCTGTTGCCAGCATTATAGCTTACCCATGAAGCAAATGAACTTCCACAAATGCTCAAGTTCAATTGTGAATCGAAAAGGCGAGTTTCGAAAAAAAATTGTGAAACGAAACGGAGGCCATTTTCACGTGGAATGGATACAGTAGTGAGATTTTATTTTTTTGGAAATATGCAAGTGTGAATCTTGAAATGCAGAATTTTGGCCTATCTTTTTCTATTAATGGTTAAAATTAGAAAGAAAAAAAAGAAACAAATCTATAAACAAAAGATAAGATAATTAATTGATATGTGTGATTTATAGAAAAATAATAATATAAACTTGCTCTAAAGACTAAAACAATATTCCCTCCGTCCCTGATTGACCTTCCTCTTCACTATTTGGGTATGTCGTTTGACTTCAATATTTAACAAGTAAAATGACATGATTTTATAAATCTAAGTATTGCAATGGAATCCTTATATGAAAAACTATATGTTGTAGAAATTTGTTTTATAAAATTATTTTATCTTATATGTTTAATAATGAAGTGAAAAAACGTGTCAAAAAGTAAACAGAAAGGTCAATTAGGGACGGAGAGAGTAGAATAGAAGAATTATATGTGATCAACTGAGTACAAATCTCCATAAAGCTACGGGATTTTTTTTTTTTTTTGACATTTTTCACGTTTATAAAATGTTATTGTGATATTCCATTACATCTTGTCAAATAGCCTATATTCTGAAGCAAAAAAGAGTATCAATATCTTATATTTGAAAAAGAAATATACGATATAATATATATGTTCTCTTGAGTAGCTTTCCAACACTCTTATTGGATCCTAGCACAAGAATCATATCGACCAGTCCATTAAATGATTACGTTCAATTCATTTACACACTATCATAATAAGTTCAAAACCGAATTCCAACTCCTTGGTTATTTAATGCGTGATGCAAGCTAAGGAAACATCAATGTCATCCATGCATGTTGGAAAACTTTTGCACATAAAAGACCTAAGACAAAGTTGATTAAATTTGCGCAATAAAAGAACAAAACTACAAATCATGTGGTCGAAATCGATCGATCTTATGTCGATTTCCTACTAAAAAGCTACAAATCTCGATATTATTTCTAGGCTTTTCTTCGAATTTTACCCTACAAAAGCAAGCTGGAGAAAATACAAACATTGATGGAAACAGATCTATAGAGTGATTTAGGAAAAACAAATAAGACAAAAACGAAGGTCGAATTGATTGAGACAGCAAGAATCATACTGGCAGCAATGATCCCGGGAAAAATTCTTAAAGGAAGGCGACCGAAATACCAAATATTTCCATAGGAAAGCCTCAATGAACCGAAGCTCAAATCGCATTACTCACCTCATAATTAACAATGTGCTCTCCTCTGATCCAGAAGAGATAAAACAGGAAATAGTCCGACACTTCAAGGAGCTTTTTTCAGCCAGGACAAACAGTGACTCTCTCCCCCCACACCAGGGCCGCCCCAAACTTAGTCAAGCAGAGGCAATCGCTCTTGAATCAATCCCCGACGATTTAGAAATCAGAACAACAGTCTGGGCTTGTGGAGAAGACAAATCCCCCGGTTTTGATGGATTTAACTTTAAATTCATCAAAAACCTATGGCACATAATCGGGAACGATTTCTCCAAAACAGTAAAACATTTTTTCCAACGAAACAAAATTCCACATGGTATCAACATGACCTGGGTAACATTGATCCCGAAGAGGACTGGAGCAGTGAAGATAGATGAATTCCGCCCCATCAGTATGATCGGATGCGTTTATAAAGCCATCGCAAAGATCCTGGCTTCCCGCTTGACTCAAGTCCTAGGCAGTTTGGTGGGTGAGACCCAGACTGCTTTTATCAAAGGAAGGAAAATTTTAGAAGGTCCTCTGATTGCCAATGAAGTCATACGATGGCTAAAATCCAGCAGGAAGAAGGGGGTTCTCCTTAAAGTGGATTTCAGGAAAGCGTTTGACAGCGTATCTTGGCAGTTTGTTGACAGCATGCTGGTTCTAATGGGTTTTGGGACCAGGTGGAGGACGTGGATCAAAGAATGCATCTCTACTTCGAGTATTTCACTGCTCATCAATGGCTCGCCCACATCCCCTTTCCGTCCGAATCGTGGTCTCAGGCAAGGCGATCCTATCTCTCCACTCTTATTCATTATTGTTGAAATACCCCAAACCTTGGTATGTTGTGTAAATGTTAAACTATGGTATTTAAAGGCTAAGAAGTGCCTTAGAAACATAAATGAATCATTTAAGCCATGGTAAAACACAATAAAACATTAAGACACGGTATGAGCAAAAACATGCTCTAAGCCATGAGTGAACTTGGTTAGGACCCAAAGAGCCTACCAAGACTTGATAATGTTTAATTATGACTTTATAAGGCTAATTAAGTCCTTAGGAAACTTTGGTAGACAATGAAACCAAACAAACGCAATAAATACCTTAAGGTCAATAAGAGCAAAAATGTGCTCTAAGCTTGGGATAAATGTGTATAAGACCTAATGGTCATACTCATACCTTATAAATATGTTAATGAACATATTAAATCAATTACCAAAGAAAACCAAGCTTGAAAACAAGTTAGAACACAAAATGTGCTTTAAGAAGTCTTAAAGCACGTTTTGAAAAATTGTCTTGTAAATGAGTTTTGAATGGCTAAATGTCCATCATTACTCTTTAATTAACAGTGTACTATATAGTATCACATTTGGGTGGCCATATTAGTGGGAAATCAAAATTTCACTTCTATGTGCCTTGTTATTAGTGAATAGTGATTTTTATAACTAGTTTGTAACATATAATGTTATAGTGATTAAGTTGGTCAACAAGACCAAAACACCCTCCTAGGCATAATGGTGGCCGGTTTTTAGTATGGTGAGTCACCACCATGTGAAATCAATTAAAGGAAGGAAGGAAAAAATAAAAAGAAGAAAGTTACTTTAGTACCTAAATATCTTCTAAAAGCAAAAGCAAACCTCATTCTCTTTGCCTCCTTATTCACACGATCCAATTCTCCTTCTCCCTCTCTTCTTCTTGTTCTCTCTCGGTGATACACCACACCACCATGGAAGTCCATCTTTGACCACTTGTAAAATCTTGCTCACTTAACCAAATCAAAAACAAACACCACCATTCTCTTAGTTAAGCCAAGCTCTACAATCTTGTCTTTTCAAAACTTCAAAACCTCCATTTCGGTGCCAAGAGAAACCTCCATGGGAAGAGCTTGAGCTCATCTTTTCATGCCTTGACATTCTCCTTTGCTTCAAGGTAAGGAACTCAAAGAAAATCATGTTCCCTCCATGTTTTTGGTTGTCCAAAAATTCACCATTAATGGTGCTCTTATATTGCCTTGTTTTAGCTTCATTCCAAGCTTTCATGGACTAGGAGGAGTCCTCTCTTGATATATATTCAAGCTCTCTTTCCACCCAAGGTAAAACAATCATGTTAATACCTTAAGATAATATATGTAACTAGGGTTTACAATGAGATAAAGCTTAAAGCTTATATACTCATTTCAATGTTGATATATTGTGTAGTTGTTGGCAAGGAACCAAGTACCCCACCGGTTTGTAAGGAAACAAGAAGAAGTTTGTGAGGAAAAAGAGGTAAACAAACTATCTCAATGTGGTTTAATGCCTTAGGAGAAATAAGCTTATAATGCTTGTTAAAACTACCTAAAGAGCAAATGGTAAATGAGCTAGTAAAATGCTCTCAAGGAGTTTATTAAAGGAATATGTATTGTTGGGTGTGTTTGCAGGTGAAAGGCATTATTATGTGGGAAATTCAGTGTTTAAGGATTATGCAATTTAAGGGCCTAAGAGCCATGCATTTAAGGGCCTAAGTGCCAAGCAATTTAAGTTATGCACTATATTGTGATGTAGTGCTTAATGTGTGAAGTTTGTGTATAAAATGTGTTTGATGGATTTTAGGTGTTCTTGAATGAATTAAGGTAAAAACCTAAGTGGTTGGATGTGGGTATATACTAGAGAAGCTATGGCCAAATTTGGGAAATGTGTAAGAAGTTCTAAGTGTTGTAAGTGAGTTTTGGTGAACTAGGAAGGATTAAAGGTGAATGAATGTTTACTTGAGAGGGAAACATGTATTAAAGTGATAAGAGTGATGCAAGGATTTAGGCATTATCTTGGAAGTTCTAGGAATTCAATGGGTGTTTTGTGAATGTATTAAAGTCTTGGAGGAGTTTGTTTAAGGTTTAGGTAATGTTGGTGTTCAAAGAATAAAGGATGTTTAGGTAAGGTTTTGAGTAAGGAGTTTTAAGAAGTTGTAAAAAGGAGATTTAGTTAGTAAGAAAAGAAGTTGAGAGATGATGATAAGGTGTAGAGGAAACACCTTGGTATTGTGGTCATTATAGGTGAAAGGCCACCTAGAAATCATAAGGAGAAAACATTGTAAGTGTTAGGAATTTTGTGGAGATATAAGTAAAGGTTTAAGGAATTAGAAACAATAGTTTTGTGAGTGTTTAAGAATATCTTAAGGGTGTGTTTGAAGTGCCAAATGATGTTAGAACACATTAAGAGGCCTTAGGAGAAGTTTGGTGAAGAATTGGCAAGTTTGGGTAAGTTTAGGAGGCGACCGACCCAGGGGCCGACCCAGTTTGTGGGTCGGTCGAGCCTCTGTAAAATGTTAGGAAATGTTCGGTAATGGACCGACCCAGAAGGTTGGGTCGGACATGGGTCGGTCGGTCAAGTTTCAAAGGTGGAAAAATGTTCGCACATGGACCGACCCAGAATGGTGGGTCGGACGTGGGTCGGACGGGCATGTTTATAAGGAAGTAAAAGGTGGTCTGTAATGGACCGACCCAGATGTGGGTCGGTCGGTGGGTCGGTCGGACCAAAAACATGGTTTAAGTTATGAAATGATATGTGATGATGGGGATTGGTAGGTAATGATGTTGTAAGGATGTTAAGGACATGTTAGGTGAGTTTTAATGACAATAAAGTGGGCTAAAGGTTGTATTAAGATGCGAGAGTAAAACGTGTTAAAAATGTAAAGTTATTTAACCAAGTAAACGGGGAAAGTTATAAGCATTAGACTTTAAAACAAACATGTTACCCAATGTTAATAAAAGAACATGTGGTGTCAACAGTTGTTCGAGAATTGCTCGAGGAACATAAGTGGACGTGGTAAAGTGGACTCCGGTGACAGGTATGGTTTTCTTGCAACCTGTGTCCTAACGGATTACACCGGCTTGTATGCCAATATGTTTTATTGAATGTTTGCCACCTTGTAAGATTAAAACATGTAATGAGTTTATAGTAATTCATTTATGTGGCGAATTTGGCCTCCGATGCCATTTAACCTCAAATATGTGTTAAACCTTAGCTAACCAAATCTAGGAACACATGAGTGATCGGTATTCGGAGTTGACGGCCCAAACCTTGGGTACGTGCTAACCACGGCTATGTGTGAGTTAATTGGACATTGTTGCTGTGAGCAAGTGTGTGAACCTCCCTTGTGTGCTTAACTCGGTTATGATACCGTATGGTGAATGGATGTGGTAGGGCTCCATAATGGATCCCTAACTACTTATTATTAAGTGTATATGTGCTAACGGGGGGTGAGGAGTCCGGTTGTTCCGGCCACGCGTGTGATGGACGGGAGTCGTTATCTTATCCGGATCGGCTCTCTTGGTGTATGTATAGGTGGTATTCCAATTTGGTTTCTACCTTCCCTTAGCTTATCCAAAGCTAGTTACTGACTCACGTCGGGCCACAGGGGCATGCGTATGTTATTTCGGTGTGCTTGGGATTACTATATCCGACTCACCTTGGGTATAAGTTAACCGTTCTATATAACCGGACGGTAACGAGGATGGTAACGAGCTTAACATGGGATGGGCAAAAAAAATCCCTAGGCTCACATGGTATACTAACTGTGGTGGAAGGTTCCTTGTGAGAACCGATTTTATGGTGTATGTAATGTTATAATGCTATGCAAATTCCCTTGCTATGCTTTGGTATATATATATATATTGGATGTTTAAAATGAGTGCAACGTGTCATGTGTACATCGAAGCAAGAAAGGCTTGTTGTGTTGTGTTATGTGTGGAATGAGTTATGTTGTAGGATATGGAATGTGTGGATCATGGAAATGAATCCCAGTTGCGACAAGAGGCGTTTAAGGATAACCCGATTGATGGGTACACGTCGTTCGTTAAGGAAGTAGCTCCGTTAGAGGAGAGCCACTCTAGGGTTTAAGGAATCATTGGATGGTTGGTTAAGTGTGGATGTTTTGGTTATAGATTGAGCCCATTGAGGCGAAATATTATGTGTGATATGTTAATGGTTTGTATGCATGATTTAAATATAATCAACTGCATGCTAAGACGACAATTAGTCGTGCGTGGCCCGGTAGCATGTGGGCTGCGGGATTACCATACCAGCAAAGGTGCTGAGCCCCTTGGGGGCCACCCTTTCTCTTCTTTTCCTGTTTCAGGTACGGAGAGCTGGAAGCCGTTCGAGAGTAGGACGGGGCAGATGTTATACATGGGTAGCCATTTAAATGGCATGAATATGATAGGCGTAGTAAGACCGAAATTGTTATCGGCAGTAGTTTGTAAATACTCGGTACAGGGGGAGTGTATGTATATAATAAATGTTGAAGATGGAGTGAGTATTGTATAGTGTAGTTGCTCGGGAATCTAGTCCATCAGACCGATACAAATGTATATGTATTAGCCTTGTTAGCCACGTGGGTGGTTAACGGCGTGTAACACCATTGGAATAAGTAATGTAATGAGTTGAGTTTCCGCTGCAGATTGTTATTTTGTGTTGGTTGTTGGATGGGGTGTTACAAAAAGTGGTATCAGAGCGAAGTATCGCTCTGATGACTGAATTACCGAGCTTAGGAAATACCGAGTTAGGATTTAAGTACTTTGGGTTAAGGGTTGAGTGATAGCGTGAGAGATACGCTAGTTAGGAACTACCAGTGACTACTGGAAACCTACAATATCCATCCCACCCTCCACAATCCCTGTTATATAACTTGGGAAACAACGCCAGAGAGATGGAAGTCCACTCTTACTCGGGAATACCCGATCTGGCTGTTATTAAATACCCTTAGGGTACGGAGAACCTGTCATACGGTAGATCCCGAAAACTGGGAACCCCGGAGACGGTCTCCATCTAAACAATGTTAACCGCGTTCCATAGCGACAAATGAAGGATTTTGTGTATAGAGGAATAGAATTTCCGTCAACCTGGGTCGACATGCCGAGCAGTCGAAAACAATCAGCTTGCAACGCACCAACCGTGCAACAGGCAAGAAGTGGATTGATAAAACCCGAGACGGATGTCTATGGGACCACAGTTGATAAATAAAACACCAACGGTATACCAACCGTCAAGGAACTACAAGGTAGTGCCCAAATACGTGGAATGGACTACAAAGTGAGTACAATACTATGAGAACGGGGTCTCCCAGAAAGGGAAACACCCTAGTCAATGATTATTACGTGGAAACAGTGAGAAGTCGCCTAGAGGAGTGTCCATCAAGGCAGTAAGATCAGTGGGGGCCAACAAGGCCACTGATGACGATATGTGTCAAAACAATACCACAACCGGTATGTGTTGAACCGATAGCCAGTTAACATGGCGCACTTGCCATAGCAAGTGCTGCTATAACAGGGCTATTCGAGGAATTTATAACCGCTACGAAGTACTTGGAAAGGTACAATAAAGTTAAATGAGATTGTCATAACAGTGGAAGGGCCTGTTAGCCTAACCTCTGTAATTGGAAACACACCAGTCAGCAAGAAGCTAGACTTGGCTAAGGTAAGAAGATGTTGTGAAACCATGGAAATTTTTTTTCTTTCAAACCTAATCTTTCACAAACTCTTTTCTTTTCAAACCAGACTTTCTTTCAAACCAACACTTCTTTCCAACCCTCTTTAAACCAAACCAGTGAAACCAAGAGCAACTGACAAGGATACAACAGTGGATAAACCTTCCCTCGATTAAGTTCGGGAAGCAAGGAATGAATATTGTCACGGGACAATATAAGGGAGATGACAACAGAATACTTCACCTAGGCGTGTGACGGACACTACAAGTGTACCAACTGTGTTGTGGGACAACCGCACTCCGATAGGAGCATGTGGGCCTGACAGACCTACTTATAGGTTAGTTGGGTAAGTAGTAATGTATCAGTATGATACCCCATATATGTATACGGGTAGAGTCCGAAACACGGGAAGTAGTCGACTCCGTCTACGGTCAGCAGTATAAAACAACAGGAGCTAGAAAATACAAGGAATGCTTGAAGGCAAGGAACTCAGTTAACTCAGTCAAGGAACTCAGTCAAGGAAACGTTTAAGAGTTAGGAAGTGCGAAGTGCACAAACTGTTAAGTAAAGACATAGCATATGTCTTAAGGATCCTCAAGGATAAACATGATAGCAGGAAAGCAGGGAAAGGCAAATGCCTAATGTGGACACATTAGTGTGCAATGAACGGGATGAAACTCCCAGAATGAGTACATACACCATCAGGAAATATTGATCTTTACAGAAGAAATAATAACCGGTTAAGAACGCAAACGGCGTGGCTAACTGAATATACCAGTAGCAACACCCAGGAGCAATCCTTAAAGGGTGTTTGCATCAATAATTGTTGCACAAAATGCATGACAGAAACGCAAGAGTTGAAATTAACACCCAGTTTAGACATAAGTTGTCAGGAGACGGACTGACAAACCTAAAGGGCATCCCATGAAAGGAAACGGAATGCAACGATCTTGTCATGGAGCCCACTACAACCTCTAACCAGGTAATATTGTACAGAGAAGTGCATGTGTGTGGACAGCCTACAATGAGCCCAGCTCTAGGCAAATAAGGCTTATAAGCCATAAGCAGGACATGCTATATGAATTCGGTTGATTGTAGAAGTTTATGTGGTGTAAGTGAATAAAGTGGTAAGCGAACCACTGCATTAAGAGTGGGGATACCACTCGATATGGTGAGACCGCAGAAGCGGTAGTTGTGTGAATCAAATTCAAGAAATATGTGGAGGATGGACCATGTTGTTATTACCCCAGGATGATTTGAATAAGAATAATACGAAAGGGAATGTTCGTACCTGTTGTGTACACAGGAAGAGTAATAAGTTTGATAACAATCACCATAGGTGTGTGAAGCTAAATGTATAGCGAACAACGCTCAAGGGAAAGATAATGATATATTCAAAAATCAGCCAAATAAGTGGCCAGATAAACCTAGCTGAATAGCAGAAGCTAATATAATAGCGGATACAGTATGAGTTGATGCTATATAATGAGTAAGGATACGGTGCGCAATAAGCGACCGTTGTGTGAGTATTGTTAAATGATAAAATGGGAGTGAACCCAGTGGAGGTACAACATTAAGCGATAGCAAACGAACCGAGCAGTACGCCGGTGGCAAGTGTTAAATGATAAGGATTTCAGTGAAAATTCCTATCGCAATCGCATAAGAGAGTTGCTGTCAAGGGTTTACGCCTCTGCACTCTGTATGACTGAGTGTTTTGGTATTGCTCTTGCGCAGTAATGATCAAGTGAGATAGCTAGGAATCAGAAGCATGGTAATTGTGGAGGAATAATATTATAATGGCCGATGCATAGGTAATGCAAGGCCGCAGGAACGAAACAGTACTTCTATAAAACCAAATGTGGAGACATGATTAACAGTAAGTGACTACAGTAGCACTAACTGCCAAATATCGGTACGGAATATACCCCAAATATTGTAAATAGCTGAGAGAGCACTACACACTAGGTAGTAGCTCAATCTCAACCGACAGTAAGTCGGTAGAAGCAAGTCAATCATTGTGAATTACATAGTAGTTTACACCGAAGCTATTGGAGAAGTGGGTGGAAAATTGAGAAACTCACCGAATTCGCTCAGGGTAAGAGATACCATGCGTCGGTTGAGAAACCATCCTTCCCAAGAGAAGGGTGATACATTGGAGATGTACAATACAGTAACAGTAACGAATGGAGCAAACTAGCTCTATAATTATCAGGGTTGCGCAACAGAGGCCAGTGAGCCCATGCGTCAGGTACCGGGTATACATTGTGAATACGAATGGATGGCGAGATATCAATGCCTAAAAGCCTCACAGGCCAGGACCGAAACCGGTTATGAGTTACAACTCCAATGCGAATTCTTGGTTTAGGGACTAAACCGCCAATATGGTTAAGATCCTCTAATCAGAATCCATTGTGTAATGGACCGCGTGGAAGTTAAAACACTTCACGACGGCAGACCATTTTAAGCCAAGGTTTAGTGATTGATTACGTGGGCGTAATCCCTTTTAAGGGGGGTAGAGCGCAAAACCACTTAGTGTGTTTTACCGTACAAGTGTACGCGAACTAGGTGTGCATAGCACAAAATGATTGTTATGATGGTTGGCGCGTGTGTTATATAAACATACGCATTTATTTGTGGTTAAATTGTGGTAATTGCGCACAAAAGATGCGAATACCATTGTGGGAAGTGTGACATTTTGTTAACAGTGGTGTGTGAGAGTACAAGTGGAAGGGAGTAAAGAAACTCCCGGGGAACTAAAACCCCGATGGTGCATAAATGTAAGCCATGTATTGTATTTTGATAAAAAATATATGTATATATATACAGTGTTGTGATTTATGAAGGGGTACGAGACCGACATAGAACCTAGTGAGAACTAAATTCCCTAGGTAACATGAATTAAGCTGGATTTGGGTGATGATTGATAGACGGACCCCTAGGTAACATGAATTAAGTTGGATTTGGATGATGATTGATAGACAGAGTTCTATCCCTTGGAGATGTTATGATTATGACTAGAAGGATCCAAAGATAGAAAATGGGATATGCTTGAATTAATTGTTGGGTGAAAATGAAGTGGGAGGTGAAACTTGATTATCATGAGATCAAGGGAAGCCGAACACAAGTTGGGGTGGAAAGATAGTTCAACACCGATGCTGATCACATCAGTGTTGGATGATTCTTGAAGCTCCCTATAAGTAATTACAAATAACCATGTTAAGAAAGATACAAGGAGCATAAACTGGACTTGGAGTTGTATGGTGTTTTCAAAAAGAATTTTCAATTGGTGTTTTAAAAACAATCGATTAATATTTTGAATAAAGAACTTCTTATATACTTAACCTAGTAAGGAATATTTTTGTAGTACTTGCTCACGAGCTGAGGACGTATGAGCCTTTGTCTTCGGACCGGTGACATGAGAAGTACATATGTTGAAAATTGAGTGAATGTTTTGATCTCCCAAAGGAACGGGGACCAGAAAGTGTCCATCGCGACCGGATTCTGCGGGATCACAATGTATATGTACTCAACGTGGGATTCGAACCCATGGAGAGATGGAAAAGGTATTTCTGTTTGATATACATGCTATGACATGTTGTTTGGTATGGGTGATAAGGGTTATTTGACTGTGATCTCCTAAAGTGTGTGCTATCAAGACCTATGAGTCTAAATGTGTTGTGTTACATAGACCTATGAGTCTAAATGTGGTTATGTCACCCAGACCTAAGAGTCTGAGGGATATTGTATGGTGCAAGTGTGGTGAAGGTACCCGGACCATTGAGTCCGAGGTTACCATGTGAATATGATATTTTATGTATAATGTGGATATGTTGCCCGGACCATTAAGTCCGAGGTTGGATGTAAAGGGTGGTTGGTAATGGAAGTTTTATGGCTATAAGTAATTCCCGTATTCTAATCCAATGATGCGAGGAAATGTGAACTTCGAGGACGAAGTTCTTTTAAGGGGGGTAGATTGAAATACCCCAAACCTTGGTATGTTGTGTAAATGTTAAACTATGGTATTTAAAGGCTAAGAAGTGCCTTAGAAACATAAATGAATCATTTAAGCCATGGTAAAACACAATAAAACATTAAGACACGGTATGAGCAAAAACATGCTCTAAGCCATGAGTGAACTTGGTTAGGACCCAAAGAGC
Source organism: Limonium bicolor (assembly GCA_023374045.1). Lineage (NCBI taxonomy): Eukaryota > Viridiplantae > Streptophyta > Magnoliopsida > Caryophyllales > Plumbaginaceae > Limonium > Limonium bicolor. The sequence continues at coordinate 311,212,036 of CM041777.1, read as the reverse complement.
CTACCAAGACTTGATAATGTTTAATTATGACTTTATAAGGCTAATTAAGTCCTTAGGAAACTTTGGTAGACAATGAAACCAAACAAAACACAAATAAATACCTTAAGGTCAATAAGAGCAAAAATGTGCTCTAAGCTTGGGATAAATGTGTATAAGACCTAATGGTCATACTCATACCTTATAAATATGTTAATGAACATATTAAATCAATTACCAAAGAAAACCAAGCTTGAAAACAAGTTAGAACACAAAATGTGCTTTAAGAAGTCTTAAAGCACGTTTTTGAAAAATTGTCTTGTAAATGAGTTTTGAATGGCTAAATGTCCATCATTACTCTTTAATTAACATGTGTACTATATAGTATCACATTTGGGTGGCCATATTAGTGGGAAATCAAAAATTTCACTTCTATGTGCCTTGTTATTAGTGAATAGTGATTTTTATAACTAGTTTGTAACATATAATGTTATAAGTGATTAAGTTGGTCAACAAAGACCAAAACACCCTCCTAGGCATAATGGTGGCCGGTTTTTAGTATGGTGAGTCACCACCATGTGAAATCAATTAAAGGAAGGAAGGAAAAGAAAGTAAAAAGAAGAAAGTTACTTTAGTACCTAAATATCTTCTAAAAGCAAAAGCAAACCTCATTCTCTCATTTGCCTCCTTATTCACACGATCCAATTCTCCTTCTCCCTCTCTTCTTGTTCTCTCTCGGTGATACACCAACACCACCATGGAAGTCCATCTTTGACCACTTGTAAAATCTTGCTCACTTAACCAAATCAAAAACAAACACCACCATTCTCTTAGTTAAGCCAAGCTCTACAATCTTGTCTTTTCAAAACTTCAAAACCTCCATTTCGGTGCCAAGAGAAACCTCCATGGGAAGAGCTTGAGCTCATCTTTTCATGCCTTGACATTCTCCTTTGCTTCAAGGTAAGGAAACTCAAAGAAAATCCATGTTCCCTCCATGTTTTGTGGTTGTCCGAAAATTCACCATTAATGGTGCTCTTATATTGCCTTGTTTTAGCTTCATTCCAAGCTTTCATGGACTAGGAGGAGTCCTCTCTTGATATATATTCAAGCTCTCTTTCCACTCCAAGGTAAAACAATCATGTTAATACCTTAAGATAATATATGTAACTAGGGTTTACAATGAGATAAAGCTTAAAGCTTATATACTCATTTCAATGTTGATATATTGTGTAGTTGTTGGCAAGGAACCAAGTACCCCACCGGTTTGTAAGGAAACAAGAAAGAAGTTTGTGAGGAAAAGAGGTAAACAAACTATCTCAATGTGGTTTAATGCCTTAGGAGAAATAAGCTTATAATGCTTGTTAAAACTACCTAAAGAGCAAATGGTAAAGAGCTAGTAAAATGCTCTCAAGGAGTTTATTAAAGGAGTATGTATTGTTGGGTGTATTTGCAGGTCAAAGGCATTATTATGTGGGAAATTCAGTGTTTAAGGATTATGCAATTTAAGGGCTAAGAGCCATGCATTTAAGGGCCTAAGTGCCAAGCAATTTAAGTTATGCACTATATTGTGATGTAGTGCTTAATGTGTGAAGTTTGTGTATAAAATGTGTTTGATGGATTTTAGGTGTTCTTGAATGAATTAAGGTAAAAACCTAAGTGGTTGGATGTGGGTATATACTAGAGAAGCTATGGCCAAATTTGGGAAATGTGTAAGAAGTTCTAAGTGTTGTAAGTGAGTTTTGGTGAACTAGGAAGGATTAAAGGTGAATGAATGTTTACTTGAGAGGGAAACATGTATTAAGTGATTAAGAGTGATGCAAGGATTTAGGCATTATCTTGGAAGTTCTAGGAATTCAATGGGTGTTTTGTGAATGTATTAAAGTCTTGGAGGAGTTTGTTTAAGGTTTAGGTAAGTTGGTGTTCAAAGAATAAAGGATGTTTAGGTAGGTTTTGAGTAAGGAGTTTTAAGAGGTTGTAAAAAGGAGATTTAGTTAGTAAAAGAAGTTGAGAGATGATGATAAGGTGTAGAGGAACACCTTGGTATTGTGGTCATTATAGGTGAAAGGCCACCTAGAAATCATAAGGAGAAAACATTGTATGTTAGGAATTTTGTGGAGATATAAGTAAAGGTTTAAGGAATTAGAAACAATAGTTTTGTGAGTGTTTAAGAATATCTTAAGGGTGTGTTTGAAGTGCCAAATGATGTTAGAACACATTAAGAGGCCTTAGGAGAAGTTTGGTGAAGAATTGGCAAGTTTGGGTAAGTTTAGGAGGCGACCGACCCAGGGGCCGACCCAGTTTGTGGGTCGGTCGAGCCTCTGTAAAATGTTAGGAAATGTTCGGTAATGGACCGACCCAGAAGGTTGGGTCGGACATGGGTCGGTCGGTCAAGTTTCAAAGGTGGAAAAATGTTCGCACATGGACCGACCCAGAATGGTGGGTCGGACGTGGGTCGGACGGGCATGTTTATAAGGAAGTAAAAGGTGGTCTGTAATGGACCGACCCAGATGTGGGTCGGTCGGTGGGTCGGTCGGACCAAAACATGGTTTAAGGTTATGAAATGATATGTGATGATGGGGATTGGTAGGTAATGATGTTGTAAGGATGTTAAGGACATGTTAGGTGAGTTTTAATGACAATAAAGTGGGCTAAAGGTTGTATTAAGATGCGAGAGTAAAACGTGTTAAAAATGTAAAGTTATTTAACCAAGTTAATGGGGAAAGTTATAAGCATTAGACTTTAAAACAAACATGTTACCCCAATGTTAATAAAAGAACATGTGGTGTCAACAGTTGTTCGAGAATTGCTCGAGGAACATAAGTGGACGTGGTAAAGTGGACTCCGGTGACAGGTATGGTTTTCTTGCAACCTGTGTCCTAACGGATTACACCGGCTTGTATGCCAATATGTTTTATTGAATGTTTGCCACCTTGTAAGATTAAAACATGTAATGAGTTTTAGTAATTCATTTATGTGGCGAATTTGGCCTCCGATGCCATTTAACCTCAAATATGTGTTAAACCTTAGCTAACCAAATCTAGGAACACATGAGTGATCGGTATTCGGAGTTGACGGCCCAAACCTTGGGTACGTGCTAACCACGGCTATGTGTGAGTTAATTGGACATTGTTGCTGTGAGCAAGTGTGTGAACCTCCCTTGTGTGCTTAACTCGGTTATGATACCGTATGGTGAATGGATGGTAGGGCTCCATAATGGATCCCTAACTACTTTATTAAGTGTATATGTGCTAACGGGGGGTGAGGAGTCCGGTTGTTCCGGCCACGTGTGATGGACGGGAGTCGTTATCTTATCCGGATCGGCTCTCTTGGTGTATGTATAGGTGGTATTCCAATTTGGTTCTACCTTCCCTTAGCTTATCCAAAGCTAGTTACTGACTCACGTCGGGCCACAGGGGCATGCGTGTTATTTCGGTGTGCTTGGGATTACTATATCCGACTCACCTTGGGTATAAGTTAACCGTTCTATATAACCGGACGGTAACGAGGATGGTAACGAGCTTAACATGGGATGGGCAAAAAAATCCCTAGGCTCACATGGTATACTAACTATGGTGGAAGGTTCCTTGTGAGAACCGATTTTATGGTGTATGTAATGTTATAATGCTATGCAAATTCCCTTGCTATGCTTTGGTAATATATATATATTGGATGTTTAAAATGAGTGCAACGTGTCATGTGTACATCGAAGCAAGAAAGGCTTGTTGTGTTGTGTTATGTGTGGAATGAGTTATGTTGTAGGATATGGAATGTGTGGATCATGGAAATGAATCCCAGTTGCGACAAGAGGCGTTTAAGGATAACCCGATTGATGGGTACACGTCGTTCGTTAAGGAAGTAGCTCCGTTAGAGGAGAGCCACTCTAGGGTTTAAGGAATCATTGGATGGTTGGTTAAGTGTGGATGTTTTGGTTATAGATTGAGCCCATTGAGGCGAAATATTATGTGTGATATGTTAATGGTTTGTATGCATGATTTAAATATAATCAACTGCATGCTAAGACGACAATTAGTCGTGCGTGGCCCGGTAGCATGTGGGCTGCGGGATTACCATACCAGCAAAGGGTGCTGAGCCCCTTGGGGGCCACCCTTTCTCTTCTTTTCCTGTTTCAGGTACGGAGAGCTGGAAGCCGTTCGAGAGTAGGACGGGGCAGATGTTATACATGGGTAGCCATTTAAATGGCATGAATATGATAGGCGTAGTAAGACCGAAATTGTTATCGGCAGTAGTTTGTAAATACTCGGTACAGGGGGAGTGTATGTATATAATAAATGTTGAAGATGGAGTGAGTATTGTATAGTGTAGTTGCTCGGGAATCTAGTCCATCAGACCGATACAAATGTATGTGTATTAGCCTTGTTAGCCACGTGTGGTGGTTAACGGCGTGTAACACCATTGGAATAAGTAATGTAATGAGTTGAGTTTCCGGCTGCAGATTGTATTTTGTGTTGGTTGTTGGATGGGGTGTTACAATTGTTGCCCGAAGAACTCAACTGGATGCTTGATGAAGGAATACAGCAGGGAGAAAGAAGCCGGTTTGGAAATTGGCAGGAATCCTTTAAGAGTGTCTCACCTCCAATTTGCAGACGAACACCCTCATTTTTTGCAGCCCAGACGAGAGAGACCTTCTTGCAGTCAAATGGACGTTGGCCTGGTTTAGCGACATGACCGGGATAGAGGTGAATTGGGACAAATCTCTACAATAGTCATTAATATCCCGCCTACTGATCATCAAGAAATCAGCCTCACACTTGGTTGTCCAGTTTGAGAGCCCCCGATCCTATTCCTTGGCTGCCCCTTGGGCGCAAATCCGAACCAGATCAAGACTTGGGACCCAGTCATAACAAAAGTGAGAAACCGCCTTGCAAATTGGAAAGCAAAATCACTCTCAAGAGCAGGAAACTTGCCTTGATAAGAGCAATCCTAGACAGCTTACCCACCTACTACCTTAGCTTGTTCAAAAATGCCTAAAGGAGTAATTAAGAAAATTAACCGAATGCAACGAGCTTTCCTCTAGGGAGATGGCTATCCCGTGGTGTTCCCCTCATCTCTTGGAGAAAGCTCTCGAGACCAATCTACCAAGGAGGTCTAGGAATCTCCGATTTTGAAACCAAAAATGCAGCCCTCCTTTTCAAATGGTGGTGGCGATACCAAGAAAATGGTGATCTCCTTTGGAAGGAGTAGTAGTAGGGGCAAGCTATAACATGAACCTTGGAGTTCCTGTGTTTGACAGTAGCTGGCGCAATGCAAAGGCCAATGGGACGTGGAAAACTATCGTGTCCTTGTCCTCATGGTCTCCAAAATGCAGAAGTTATGGAAGAAAACTCGAAGGGGTTGTGGGAAACGGAAAGCAGAGATTCGTTTCTGGTTAGATGTTGGGTTGGAGCGTCCACACTCAAGCAGAAATTCCGGCGCTTATACACGATTAATGAACGAAAACGGGCACAATTTCAGACCTGGGATGGTGGGATGGCTCACGTTGGATCTGGAACCTCATTTGGAGAAGACCCCTATTTCAATATGAATTGGAGAAAGTGTCCAGCTATTTCAGAACTTAGATGAAATACCCTGACTTAATTAGGGTGATTAAATTACTCTAATATGATATTGAGGGCCTATTAGTGCCTTATGAATTTTGGTAAAAAAATTAATCCAAAAGAAATAATAAAAACGCTTAAAGAGGCGAAAAAAACGCTTAAAACGAGCGTTAAGTGACCCTAGGAGAAAATACAACCTTAAATAGGGTACTAAATGAATTTAAAAGGCTTAATACTGCCTAATAATATATGGGAACAATTCCCGAAGAGAAAACGGATTCATAAAACGAAATTAATTAAAAACGCTAAAAGCTTTAGCGCACGTTTTTGAGAAAACCCGAGAAAACGTTGACTTTGAGTGGTCAAACGAACCCGTAAAAATTATAGTTCATTAAATAATATAAATAAACATTAAGGGAGATAATCGCATTAAAATTAAAGAAACGAGGAAAATTCTGGAAAAACTGGCCCGGTTAGTGATAGTGCTAAAACGCGGTAAAATAACGGCGTTTCTGTAAAAGATGAAAAAACGCCAGCTTGTAACATTTTAAGTGGGCCGGTTTTTAGTAAGAGAGCAGCCTCACTCACACACAAATAAGAAAAGAAGAAAAAAAAAGAAAAAGCAAAAAAAGTACAAAAGTTACCTTTCCCTCTTCTCCTCCTATTAAATACAGTTCATGTCTACTGCCCTCTCTTTCTCCCAGCCGTTCCTCCCTCCTCCTGCCGATTTGAGTTCTTCAACCAGCCAAAAAATGGCTTCCTAATTCCTCTTCATCCCCAAGCTCATTGAGCTCCAAATCAAAAATAAATTACAGATTTGAACTCCCTCAGCATTCTCTATCATCCTCTTTTCAAATTCGGAAATGAAGAACTTCATCTCCATGGGTTTTCCCCATTTGAAGAGAGAAAAGCAGAAAAGCACATCATCTGGTATCTTGGAGCTCCCTTAGTAGCGATTTTGGCTCTCTTCACACCTTGTTTTCTTCTTCATTTTGGAGCTCCATTTCAACCCTCCAATGGGGATAATCCCCTTCTTGATTCAAGGGTGAGAACCCCTCTCAAAAATCTCCAAAGGTAACCCTAACTTTTGTGTACTAAGCCCGTTGGTTGAATTAAGATTCCTAAGGGTTTAGATAATAATTGAGTATATTTTTGTGTTTCTTGAATGTTGGGGTGGAGTTTGGCCAACTCCATCCCCACTTGACCGATTTTGAGAAGAGGAGGAACAAGAGAAGAATCAAAGAGGAAGTTGTGAATTAAGGTAAGAAATCTACCTTAAACTTTGTTTTAATTGCTTTAGGAATTGGGATGGGTTAAATTTAAATAATGAACCCAAAATATGTGAATTATTGTAGTTGATTGGATTTGAGGATGATTGTGGACTTGTGTTGATTTAAGGGCCTAAATGCCATTGTATTTGAGATTTGAGCAATATTGTTGTTTGGTGAATTTTGAATTGAGTTTATGTGCTGGTAGGACCCTTGTAAGGGCGTGGCTAGTTTAGGATTGAAAATGGTGAAAAAGAGGTGTTTGGACATGTAAGGTTTATGGGGAGGTTATGGCAAAATTTTGGTAGAAAAACAAGTGTTTAAAGATGACTTAGTGTATTGGAGAACCTAGGTGTTTGTAGTGTTGGTTGGAGTGTAGTAGTAGCCTTGAAATGACATTTGGATTACTAGTAGAGGAGAGGTGAAAATCTGTAGCAATGGAGTATGGAAATGTTTTAGAAAAACTAGAAATGGGATTAGTGTGCAAGACTTAGGAAATGAGAGTTGGACTTGGGCTTTTAGAAGTGCTTTTATGTAGGAATGGATTTGGTGAGGTTGGTAAGAGGTAAAAACAAGCAAGAAGGAAGTTAGAAATGCAAAAGAGTGAAAAATGCAAAATGAGAGAACTTGGGTTGTTGAATTTGAACAAGAATTGGAGTAGGGATTTAACCAAGGATTTGAGGTGGTTTAGAGCATGTTTTAGGGTGATTAATTATGTGGACAACTTGTGGGAAGACTAGGGAAAGATTAAGGGTGGTTTAAGGATTATTAGGGGCTGAAAATAATGTAAGTTGCAGGTTTTAGCAGGGTCCGGGACCTAGTCCTTGGACAGAGTCCCGGACCACCCCTTAATATTAGGCCGAGAGTTCTTGCAGTACTTGGTCCGGGACTTGAGGGATGGACAAGGTCCCGGACCACCTATTAAAATCATGTCGAGAGTGAAGTACGTGCTTGGTCCGGGACTAGAGAAAGGGACAAGGTCCTGGACCAGTGTAGGAATTCCACCCGAGAGTTTGGTTATGCATTGGTCCGGGACTATAGGTAGGGACCAAGTCCCGGACCACCCCCAGAATTCAACAGGAAGTGTTTTTAAGGCTTTAAAACATGGGGGATTGAATGGCATTGGTTTTAGATGATGTTTAGGAGTTGTTTGGTGACCTTTAAAGGTCCTAAGAAGTATAAACAAAGGTTGGAAATGATTGAGAAGGTTGTAGTTTAAGTGCATTAAGTTAAACCGGAATAACGGGATAATGGGGTAAGTACGGGAGTAGCAATAATGTACATACTGTAACACCTTAATAATAATTGAACCATTTGACATGTAATTAGTGGTTCAAGAATATGATTCGAGGAACAAGGGTGAGCTAAAGAACATGAGAACCCCCGGTAAAGATAAACCCCGGTGAAAGGTATGATTTCCTCATGCTTTGTATCCTAACTTGGTTACCCCGATTTGTGTGCTTGTTTGATTGTGTGAACACCTAACAAGATAAATGCACGAATCGGTTTGTATGTACTCTCTTGTGTTTGTATTGTGTTGTTTGTGGATGGATTGTGTTCCTTTAATTAAAGTTTGTATAATTCATGAAATGTGGATTGGGAATGAATTGCTTGATTGAGATTGTGTTTGGTAGTGCGACTCATAGTTGAGTCTTGTGTGAGTAGAGACTCGTCGAAGGAGTCAAGTGCAAACTAAATAAATGGTGGAAACTCACTACGTCTATTGAACCAATACAGGGTAACATCAACCTACGAACGCACTAAATCGTGAGGGAACATACGGGAGTAGCAACCTCCCGATAATGGTTAGAGAACCGAAACGACTAAATCCACACGATAAATATTAGCGGAAGTATATGAGTAACCTCTAACTAGAGGATTGGAAAGTTGTTCGAAATACGAACCTTGAGTAAAGTAATGAATGGTAAGGGATCACCAAACCCCTTAGAAATATAGTCGAACCCCAATGAGAGGAACCGACTAGCATGAGCAGTGTCCCGAACATGAGAGTATTCAATAAGTTGGTTGAAACCTTAAATCTTGGAATACTAGACATTGAGGAATTCCCTATGCCGTTAGATGCTATCGAGAGAGATACTTCTAGGCTAATCCTTGAGATTGTGAATTGACTCCGAGAGTGGGGTTTTGGGAATTTGAGTAGTCCGGTAGTGAGCCGGACATTTGAGTATTTGAGGAGCTAACTGTATAGCCCTATTTGTATTTGAGCCCGGTGGTGGGTCTTGTGCATGACCCTGCCCGGAGGTCGTGAGATCGGCTTAACATATATCTTGAGTATTGAGTATTGACTTGGGAATTGGAGTATTGAGTATTGAGTATGGAATCGAGTATGTGAGTATTGTGAATTGAGTTGTGACGTGTGGGACTTGAGAATTTGAGTTGAGTGGGGAAATGAGTTGAGTGTTGTAGACCTTGTTGAGATTGTGAGTAAGAGTACCCAAGGGAGTGGGTAGTACATGAGTAGTTGAGTAAGGCATGGTGAGGTAGAAACACTCAAGTCTAATTAAAGAACATATTGAACCAACCCTTGATGTGTGTGATAGTGCTTGTGTTCAATGTTGAACTTGATTGTGAATGTACATATATAATGTATGTTGTATGCATGTTGTTGTGCTAAAATGAACCGCATGCTCTCGACCAATTAGTCGGCGTACCCTCGCTAGTACACGGGGTATGCAGAAGTCATACTTAGCGTAAGCTGACCCCCTAGGGGGAACGTTTTTAGTGTGCAGGTACCAGAAGTGAGTATGAACACTATAAGAGTCTGACAGCTAAGCCGGACACCGTTTGAGAGTAGGACGGGGTTGTTATTGATATGGGTAGCTGTTAAGGAAATTGAATTTATGTATTGTGGATTTGTAAGACCGAAGGGTGATTGATAAACTTGGGAATTGTAGATACTCGGTATAGTATTGAATGGTTATTGTATTGTACATTGTGGTGTTAAAGGTTGTATTGACTTGAGAATTGTTTAAGTAAAGGAAGTATCGTTTGTATAGTGTACTCGGTATAAGACCCATCAGACCGATATTGTATTGTGTTGTAGTGATTGAGTTTGGATTGGCCTAGTTAGTCACGTGGGTGACTAACGACATTGTTCCACCCCCGGTTGAGTTGGAACTACCGCTGCGTTGTTGTTGATATATGAGACAGGTAAGAGGATAATGGTGTGATTACCGGTAGGGGTGTTACAAAAAGTGGTATCAGAGCGATACTTCGCTCTGATGGTCTGAATACCGAGTTTAGGAAAATACCGAGCTAGGTGTTAGATACTTAGGGCTAAGGGTTGAGTGTTAGCGTGAGAGGTACGCTAGATAGGAACTTCCAGTGTGAGAGACCTACATAACCAGTCCCGCCCTCCGCAACCCCCATTTTAAAGTTGGGGAAAGAACGTCAGAGAGATGGAAAGACCTCTCATACTCGGGAAAACCCGATCTGGCAGTTGTAGGATAAACTTTGTAAAGAGAAGGAACCTGTCATACGGTAGATTCCAAGAGTTGGAAATCCCGAAGACGGTTCCGTTTCAACGACAATAACCGTACTAACGACAGTAGACTGAAGATCCTAACCAGAGGATAACAAAATTTGCGGCACCATGGGGCGACATGCTTCGCAGTCGTGAGAACCATGCGCAGCCAACAAGAAGGGAAGCATAATTATGCGAAGAAGCGAAAGGGCAGAGTAACAAAACCGAGACAAGAGAGTCTACGGACTACAATGCTTGATAATACCAACAACGGTATGCAACCGACTAAGGAGTTAGTCAAGGTTGAGCAACTCTAAACCTACAACACTAACAGGACTACCATGTAGTTCCTAATGATCCGGTAAACCTTAGTAACCACCGCCAAGTGTGGGAACGAGCTATGGAGCAAGGTACATGGAGTACCACAAGGATCGGGAAAGCACCCGAACTAATAACAATTTTGTCAAGAGCACTGGGAAGTACTCAGGAGATTGATCACTAAGATCATAGGATCAAAGGAGAATTCAATAAAACCACCAAGTCTGGATGAAAACAATACCGTAACCGGTATAAGGTAACCTAAAAACCGACGTACCCGCGCACTTGCCAAGGCAAGTGCAGCGACAACAAGGCAAATGGGGAGACTTTTGACAACCAACAAGTACTTACTAAGGTACCCCCATGACAATAGAAGCGAATGAAGGATCACTAATCCTAAGGAATTGAAGAATCAAACCTTGGAAAGGCCTAACGGCCCGAACAGTATATTATCAAACAAACTAGTCAGCATTGAGCTAGACTTGGTCAAGACCTCAAACATGGCAACGCCATGAAGATTTCTTCTCAAAACCCTGGATTTTATTTCAAACACAAAACCTTTCTTTCAAAAACTACAAGCTTTTCTTTTAAACCTCATATTTTTTAAAACCAAACCGGAGAATCACGGTGAGTATCACTGAGCGATACAAGAGGAGTTGACAATAGAATACTTCACCTAGGCGTGTGACGAGCACTACGAGTGTACCCAATTACGGGATGTGGGACGACCGCACTCCGAAGGAGCTTGCGGGCCTGACAGACCACTCGTGAGTTAGTCAGGTAAGTGGTAACGTACCAATACGGTATCCCACGTATGTATACATGTAGTGTACGAAACACGGGAAGTAGTCAGCTCCGTTCTACGGACCATAAGGTAAATGCAAACCAAAACAGTTGAATACCTCAAATAACCGAAGGAACCCAGATTAGCTTACAAGCTAAAGGAGTCAAGAATCCATTCTAGGAGGATGATTAAGAGCTAAAAAGTGCGAGAAGCACTAGTAATTGACTAAAGACATTGGAAATGTCTCAAGAATTTGAAGCAAAAAGCATTAAATAGCCGGAAGGGATACCCGGTCTAAACATAGTAAGGCAACGCCTACCATGAACATATAAAGGTTCAAGGAGCAAAGTGAAATACCCATAGTGATCATCTAAGGTACCGGAGGATACCGTTCACTATGGAAGAAGGCATCAAACCTGTTATAAACATTAAGGAAAAGCAGCAACGGAGGAGACATACAACCCTAAACGGGACAACTTATAATTCCAAAACCGCAATGCGGAGAAAACAGAACTCACTCAAATGTTAGTCGGATGTAACGGCATAGTGAATAACACCCAGGAGCAATCCATAAAGGGTATCAAAATCAACATAGTTGAATGAAGTGTCATAATAAGAGCACAAAAATTACAACGAACACTCGGTTAGAACACTGAAGGGATCTCACTTACCAGGGGATACCCTGAATTAATAAGCGGTACCGATCAATACCGAAATACTTGAAGGGGCCTCCAATAAATGGAAGTGTGATGCGATAACCTTACCATGGAGCCCAGTAATACCTCCAAGCCATTTGCAGTATATGGAGTAATGCGAATATTTGTGAGCCGCCTATAATGAGCAGAACTCTAGGCAACGTGGCTAGTATGCCATGAACCTATTACAATACAAATTCAACGGTTGCAAAACCATTGTGAATCATAGGAAGAATTGCCAAGAACGACACCAGTAAGATTGTTTAATAACCAACGAGTGGACACCCCTCGTTAATGTGAGACCGCGAGAGCGGTAAACACATAGATTCCAAGAAGGGAATACCATCAGTGAATATCTGATAATACATCCCTTTCAGAACTACTAATGTAGTGGAGCTTGAGCATCAAGCCATTGCCAAGCGAAAATTGTAAGAAATAAGCCAAAGAAAGCTTTGATAGCTATTGGAAGAAACCGAGGATTAATCGGTTAAGAATAAACACGTGAGGTACGAACCTGAAGTGTAAAACCAGTAATGCTCAAGGAGCTCAGAGATATAAAAGAATGTCATACATGATCAGCCAAGTAGATGGCGAACCATTGTCTAATGGTAGAAAAACATGAGCAGAAGCTAATGAAATAGTGGATGCCATGGAAACCAATGTCGAAATAAATACGAATGGGGTGCGCAGCAAGCGACCAATACTTGTGGATAAGTCACACGATGATACGGAGTTGGTGAATAAAAATGGTAGACGGACCGAGTAATAAGGAAGTAATGATCATTCCTATTGCAATCTCATAAGAGATTTACTGCCCAGGGGTTTACGCCTCTGCACTCTGTAGGACTGAGTGTTTTGGTATTGCATTTGTGCAGTAATGATCTAGTGGGATAGCTAGGAAGTTGGGAAGGTGGCAATTGTGGTAAGAATAGAGGAAAACTTGTGAAGTGAAGAACACTTGCAAGGAACCAGTAGGTGGGCATAGTTCAGAAGCCACTGATAATAGAGGAAGCACTACAATTAAGTAGTGGTTTAACCTCAACCGACAATAAGTCGGAGGAATCAAGTGAATAACCACGAAAATATACAATAGTATGTATATAGATTCCTAAAGAGCTGGATACAGAAGCTCATTGAATTCGCGTGCGGTAAAAGAATACCACGCTTGATTGATAAACCTTATTCCCAAGATAAAAAGGGATAAATGGATAATGTATAACATATTTAGAATAACGAGAAGGGCAAATACACCCTAAGTTATCGGGGTCGCGCAGCAGAAGCTAGTGGGCCCAGAGTTCTATCGTTAATACACCTAGTGAATGAATGGCTAATTATCAATGCCTTGAAGCCTTTTAGGCTAACCGAACCCGGTTAAGAGTTAAACAACTCCGATGAGAATTCTTGGTGCAGGGACTAACCAATAACAGGGTTAAGACCCTTTGACCAAGACCATTGTATAATAGACCGCATGGAAGTTGAACCACTCCATGACGGCTGAATGCCTTCGACATATCTCCAATGTTGACACATAGTAGATTACGTGGGCGTAATCCCTTTTTAAGGGGGGTAGGGCGAAAACCGCGAAATGTATGTTTTACGTGATAGGGCGTAAACTACAATGCGCATAGAGCAAAAGTATTTGTTGTGATGATTGGTACTTATGTTACATAAACATATGTAGCCATTCATAATGTAATTAAGTTTGATTGTAGAGATTAGAAGTGGAAAGGATTACTGATTGTGAGAGATTTGAGGTGAATGGAGTAGAGAAACTCGATGGGGAATGAGAACCCCGATTGGTAATAATTTGGGAAATGAGTATGTTTGAGGAAAATGATTAGTATGTTGGGAGATTTGAGGAGTATAAATCGGTATGAAACCGATGTTGAACCTAGTGGGAAGTGAGTCCCCTAGGTAATTTGAGTTGGTTGTATTGGTGAATAACTTGAGAATAGGAATTGATTTGGCTTGTAAATGATTTGAGGATAGAGAAAAACTAATGGGAAAACTAACTTTTGAAACTCTTGGGTATAGAAGTTGAAGATAGGCTGAGTAATAATTGATGAGATGACTAGTAAGTGAATATTGAATTCTAGAAATTGGTAAATGTATGGTTGCATGATTACGACTAGAAAGATTAAGAAGATAGAAAATGAAATAATTATTGACTATTTGATTGGGTGAATTGAGGTGGGAGGTGGAACTTGGTTTGCTAGCGATCAAGGGAAACCGAACACCAAAGTGGGGTGGAGAGATAGTTCAACACCAATGCTGATCACATTGGGGTTGAATGACTCTTGAAGCTCCGTATAGTGGCCACAAGTAATCACATTAGTAATAGGTGAAACTAACATAAATTGGAATTTGGAGTAACATTGAAGTTTTCAAAATGAATTTCAAAATGATTTTGGGCAAATGATTTTATTCAAACTTGAGAATGAGGATTGGTTTTGAAACCACTTCCACGGGTGCTAGTGGATCTTTCATGGCTAGGCACGGGTATCCGGTTGAATCATGGAGGTGAAGCTAGTTGTGAGTCGATGGAGGTGTTGAATAGTTTTGAAACCACTACAACGGACGAGCAAGGGTACTAAGTGACCTGTAGGACGCTTGTAGTGTGTGTTTTGTATTTGTCCAAGGGCCGCCGGATATGAGTAGTCCTGTCAGGGAAGAGTACCCACTTTGGAGCCTGAGGATTCTCTAGTGGTGCAAATGAATTTTTATCATAACCAAAGGACCGTAGAGCCAGAAAGAGTAAGTGCTCAATGTCATGACGGCGTGAACAAGAGAGCGTAAGTGTTCAAACGTGACCGGTACCTGAGGGATCACTCGATTTGGGGGAGGACTTAGTGCCTAATTGTCTGCGGATGGACCCCCATTGAGAGATTTGGGAAAAAGATATTTTTGGTTGCTATGCATGCTTGACATGTTGTGTGGATATGTGGTTTGTAATCAGTCAGTCATTGGAGTCTGACAGTTGTTGAGAGAGTATAACCCTAGTATTGAGTACCTTGGTGACTAATAATCTTAGACTCACTAACTTTGTGGGCAAAGTTCTTTAAGGGGGGTAGATTGAAATACCCTGGACTTAATTAGGGTGATTAAATTACTCTAATACGATATTGAGGGCCTATTAGTGCCTAATGAATTTTGGTAAAAAGAATAAATCCAAAAGAAATAATAAAAACGCTTAAAGAGCGAAAAACGCTAAAACGAGCGTTAAGTGACCCTAGGAGAAATACAACCTTAAATAGGGTACTAAATGAATTTAAAAGGCTTAATAATGCCTAAATAATATATGGGAACAATTCCCGAAGAAAACGGATTCAAAAAACGAATTAAAAACGCTAATAAAGCTTTAGCGCACATTTTTCGAGAAAACCCAAAAACGTGACTTTGAGTGGTCAAACGAATCCGTAAAAATTATAGTTCATTAAATAACTATAAATAAACATTAATGGGAGTATAATAGCCATTAAAATTAAAGAAACGAGAAAATTCCGGAAAACGGGCCCGGTTAGTGAATAGTGCTAAACCGGGTAAAATAACGAGCGTTTTCTGTAAAAGACGAAAAACGCTCCAGCTTGTAACATTTAAGTGGGCCGGTTTTTATTAAGAGAGCAGCGTCACTCACACACAAATAAGAAAAGAAAAAGCAAAAAAGTACAAAAGTTACCTTTCCCTCTCTCTCCTCCCTCACTTCCTTTTTCCTCTTCTCTTTCCTCCCTCTCTTTCTCCCATCCGGTTCCTCCCTCCTCCTTGCTGCCGATTTGAGTTCTTCAACCAGCCAACAATGGCTTCCTCACTTCCTCTTCATCCCCAAGCTCCATTTGAGCTCCAAATCAAAAATAAATTACATATTTGAACTCCCCTCATCATTCTCTATCATTCCCTCTTTTCAAAATTCGGAAATGAAGAACTTCATCTCCATGGGTTTTCCCCATTTGAAGAGAAAAGCACATCATCTTGTAGCTTGGAGCCTCCTCTTTCTTCTAAGGTAAAAATTTCATTGAAAAACTCATTTTTGTTCTTCTCCCTTGGTAGCCGATTTTGGCTCTCTCTCACACCTTGTTTTTCTTCTTCTTTTTGAGCTCCATTTCAACCCTCCAATGGTGGATTAATCCCCTTCTTGATTCAAGGGTGAGAACCCCTCTCAAAAATCTCCAAAGGTTAACCCTAACTTTGTGTACTAAGCCCTTTTGGTTAAATTAAGATTTCCTAAGTGTTTAGATAATTAATTGAGTATATTTTTGTGTTTCTTGAATGTTGGGTGGAGTTTGGCAACTCCATCCCCACTTGACCGATTTTGAGAAGAGGAGGAACAAGAGGAGAATCAAAGAGGAAGTTGTGAATTAAGGTAAGAAATCTACCTTAAATTGTTTTAATTGCTTTAGGAATTGGGATGGGTTAAATTTAAATAATGAACCCAAAATATGTGAATTAATGTAGTTGATTGGATTTGAGGATGATTGTGGACTTGTGTTGATTTAAGGGCCTAAGTGTCATTGTATTTGAGATTTGAGCAATATTGTTGTTTGGTGAATTTTGAATTGAGTTTATGTGCTGGTAGGATCCTTGTAAGGGCGTGGCTAGTTTAGGATAGAAAATGGTGAAAAAAAGGTGTTTGGACATGTAAGGTTTATGGGGAGGTTATGGCAAAATTTTGGTAGAAAAACAAGTGTTGGTTGGAGTGTTGGTTGGAGTGTAGTAGTAGCCTTGAAATGATATTGGGAGAACTAGTAGTGGAGAGGTGAAAATCTGTAGCAATGGAGTATGGAAATGTTTTAGAAAAACTAGAAAAGGGATTAGTGTGCAAGACTTAGGAAATGAGAGTTGGACTTGGGCTTTTAGAAGTGCTTTTATGTAGGAATGGTTTGCAATGGTCATTGATGGATTTGGTGAGGTTGGTGGTAGGTAAAAACAAGCAAGAAGGAAGTTAGAAATGCAAAAGAGTGAAAAATGCAAAATGAGAGAACTTAGGTTGTTGAATTTGAACAAGAATTGGAGTAGGGATTTAACCAAGGATTTGAGGTGGTTTAGAGCATGTTTTAGGGTGATTAATTATGTGGACAACTTGGGAAGACTAGGGAAAGATTAAGGGTGGTTTAAGGATTTATTAGGGGCTGAAAAATAATGTAAGTTGCAGGTTTTAGCAGGGTCCGGGACCTAGTCCTTGGACAGAGTCCCGGACCACCCCTTAATATTAGGCCGAGAGTTCTTGCAGTACTTGGTCCGGGACTTGAGGGATGGATAAGGTCCCGGACCACCTATTAAAATCATGCCGAGAGTGAAGTACATGCTTGGTCCGGGACTAGAGAAAGGGACAAGGTCCCGGACCAGTGTAGGAATTCCACCCGAGAGTTTGGTTATGCATTGGTCCGGGACTATAGGTAGGGACCAAGTCCCGGACCACCCCCAGAATTCAACAGGAAGTGTTTTTAAGGCTTTAAAACATGGGGGATTGAATGACAATGGTTTTAGATGATGTTTAGGAGTTGTTTGGTGACCTTTAAAGGTCCTAAGAAGTATAAACAAAGTTGGAAGTGATTGAGAAGGTTGTGAGTTTAAGTACATTAAGTTAAACCGGAATAACGGGATAACGGGGTAAGTACGGGAGTAGCAATAATGTACATACCGTAACACCTTAATAATAATTGAACCATTTGACATGTAATTAGTGGTTCAAGAATATGATTCGAGGAACAAGGGTGAGCCAAAGAACATGAGAACCCCCGGTAAAGATAAACCCCAGTGAAAGGTATGATTTCCTCATGCTCTGCATCCTAACTTGGTTACCCCGATTTGTGTGCTTGTTTGATTGTGTGAACACCTAACAAGATAAATGCACGAATCGGTTTGTATGTACTCTCTTGTGTTTGTATTGTGTTGTTTGTGGATGGATTGTGTTCCTTTAATTAAAGTTTGTAATATTCATGAAATGTGGATTGGGAATGAATTGCTTGATTGAAATTGTGTTTGGTAGTGCGACTCATAGTTGAGTATTGTGTGAGTAGAGACTCGTAGAAGGAGTCAAGTGCAAACTAATTAAATGGTGGAAACTCACTACGTCTATTGAACCAATACACGGTAACATCAACCTACGAACACACTAAATCGTGAGGGAACATACGGGAGTAGCAACCTCCCGATAATGGTTAGAGAACCGAAACGACTAAATCCACACGATAAATATTAGCGGAAGTATATGAGTAACCTCTAACTAGAGGATTGGAAAGTTGTTCGAAATACGAACCTTGAGTAAATTAATGAATGGTAAGGGATCACCAAACCCCTTATAAATATAGTCGAACCCCAATGAGAGGAACCGACTAGCATGAGCAGTGTCCCGAACGTGAGAGTATTCAATAAGTTGGTTGAAACCGTAAATCTTGGAATACTAGACATTGAGGAATTCCCTATGCCGTTTGATGCTATCGAGAGAGATACTTCTAGGCTAATCCTTGAGATTGTGAATAGACTCCGAGAGTGGGGTTTTGGGAATTTGAGTAGTCCGGTAGTGAGCGGACATTTGAGTATTTGAGGAGCTAATTGTATAGCCCTATTTGTATTTGAGCCCGGTGGTGGGTCTTGTGCATGACCCTGCCCGGAGGTCGTGAGATCGGCTTAACATATATCTTGAGTATTGAGTATTGACTTGGGAATTGGAGTATTGAGTATGGAATCGAGTATGTGAGTATTGAGAATTGAGTTATGACGTGTGGGACTTGAGAATTTGAGTTGAGTGGGGAAATGAGTTGAGTGTTGTAGACCTTGTTGAGATTGTGAGTAAGAGTACCCAAGGGAGTGGGTAGTACATGAGTAGTTGAGTAAGGCATGGTGAGGTAGAAACCCTCAAGTCTAATTAAAGAACATATTGAACCAACCCTTGATGTGTGATAGTGCTTGTGTTCAATGTTGAACTTGATTGTGAATGTACATATATAATGTATGTTGAATGCATGCTGTTGTGCTAAAATGAACCGCATGCTCTCGACCAATTAGTCGGCGTACCCTCGCTAGTACGCGGGGTATGCGGAAGTCATATTCAGCGTAAGCTGACCCCCTAGGGGGAACGTTTTTAGTGTGCAGGTACCTGAAGTGAGTATGAACACTGTAAGAGTCTGACAGCTAAGCCGGACACCGTTCGAGAGTAGGACGGGGTTGTTATTGATATGGGTAGCTGTTAAGGAAATGTATTTATGTATTGTGGATTTGTAAGACCGAAGGGTCATTGATAAACTTGGGAATTGTAGATACTCGGTATAGTATTGAATGGTTATTGTATTGTACATTGTGGTGTAAAAGGTTGTATTGACTTGAGAATTGTTTAAGTAAAGGAAGTATCGTTTGTATAGTGTACTCGGTATAAGACCCATCAGACCGATATTGTATTTGTTGTAGTGATTGAGTTTGGATTGGCCTAGTTAGTCACGTGGGTGACTAACGGCGTTGTTCCACCCCCGGTTGAGTTGGAACTACCGCTGCGTTGTTGTTGATATATGAGACAGGTCAGAGGATAATGGTGTGATTACCGGTAGGGGTGTTACATTAGACGAATTTAACATCCGCTCAACTCCCAGCAGACAAACTCGTGTGGACCTGCTCGTCTGATGGAGCTTACTCCTGCCGCTCCTTTTACAAGAAGGTATGTGCAGATAATCCCTCCCCCTTCCCTCTTGGCATAAGCTGTTTGGAAGAAGCTGGCAGCACCAAAAATAGAACTCATGGCTTGGTTCTGCTTCCAAGAAAACTTAATACTAAAGATTTGCTATTTGAGAAGGGACTGATTGCGCTCAACCAGTAGTGGTGTGCCCTCTGCTCTAGATGTATTGAAAAATGCCATCTTTTCTGCACTGCACCGAATCTTTAAGTGTGGTCTGCTTATTTCCTGGGGGATCCATATGCCGTTCCCATTTCTGTGGCTCAAGCTTTCGAATAGTGGTGTGGGGTTATAGTTCCAAGACCGTTCAAATCATCGTGGATCCAATCTTCCTCCATGCCTTGGGAAATCTGAATACTAGAAAATGCAAAGATATCGTGGCAAGAACCCAACTGGCAGCACATCACCTTCTCAGTCAAGCATCGAGTATGGGACTGGAGAGCAAGAGAAAACCCCCCCTCTCTTTCTCTGTCAGCATTTTTGGAAGCACCCTTAATCTACTCGAACTTTTGTGGTCTAGTTCCCCGTAGTTTGTTTAGAGGTTGGGCCTCACTTTCGTTTTCACTTATTGTCATTACTGCTTTTAGATATTCTATTGTACTTTTGCATCTATTCCTGGCTATGTCCAGCAATTATAAAAAAAACATAGAGCTATTGATACGAATAAGCGGTTTACAGTGCAGATACGGGAATAAAAGAGACATATAATTTGACTCAATGGTCACCAATTATTATTAACATTGCACAACTACCATACAGATCTCCTAGTTTCTTTGTGCGGTATTAGGAAACTTTTGCATGTTATTCTCTCTAGTTACAGTAGATGTAAGGCTTATAATTAGTTCTGACTATCACGACGAATGGAAGATTAAACCTTAGCTCTGTTCTCTTTTCGTTTTTCTTTTTCTTTTTAAAGTAAAATGGCTGCTTAACATTTTAATATCAAACAATGAGCCTTAGCTACAACTATGTGTAGCTATCTTTGGCTACATTTATCATGGTACAGTTTGTATAGAGTAAGGGTACATGTTTTATAAGTTCATTGTACATTCTATAAATTTATTATGTATATTTAGTAAAAATTCAGAAATACCACAATTCACTGTATACATGCACATATACATCAGTACAATTTTGAATGATCAAATGTACAGTTTTCAGGGACCGAATGTACATGTATGTAACTATCTATAGCTAATGTGGTTGTAGCCAAGAAATTGGGAATATCAAATCAGGCTTATATCATTTCACCAGAAGATCTTTGAAAGGAGTCAAACCATATGTACTCATCTTGGCTGTATTGAGGAGAAGAATGACCAGCCTGATGAGCTACAAAGTTTTTTTTTGGAATGTATAATGATATAAAAATAAAATGGACTTTACGATTATGTTCATAGAGGTCTAGATAATTTTGAGGAAGACAAATCCTCCCAAACCACATCAAGGCTGATGTCGTTTTCCCTTTCCCTTGTGGGAGCTATGTCTTGCCATCCTCGCCCTATACTGCCATACTAGTTCATATCTTTTTTCGGCCATGCCTTTCACCATCGGACCCTAGTCTCGCCTTCCCCTGAAACCTCTTGCTAGAAAGTGTGGAGCATCATCATTACGATGAACCTCATGACTTGAAGTAAATGATGACTTTTTGAATGGCCGGCTACGAATCGAACTCCGGCTTCTTCTGGTCTCCACCCGCTTCCTCTTCTTTGCCATCTCTTCATGTTTCCCCTTCACCCTCTATGCCAGATCCCGGAAGTTATTTTGCCTCCTTCCACCTTGTACCCGACACATTCTTTAGCGATCAGAGCCAAATCATCCTTACATGAGTTGATGGATGACCTAGATTGCTCGATGCGTGAATCTCTCCCTTACTAAAGAGGAAGGAGAGGCGACAGATTTGACGGACATGCAAGATCATCCTCTCGCACTGCCTTTCCAAAGATGTCTTCTGTGTAAGTCTTTTGCCACAAAGAATCCTGATCTCCGGGCTCTTGAGACCTCTCTTGGAAAGGCTTGGCAGCTTGAAGGTGAGTTCACAATCACACTAGCAGGTAAGAAGCTCTATCTCTTTGAGTTTGAGAAAACGGAAATGATCTATGCAGTCCTCTTCAAAGGTTTGTGGTGCTTTGATGGTTCTCTTCTTGTCTTTGAAAGAATTTATAAGGAAAAAGAACCCTGAGATCATGAGTTAAACTAGATTCCTATAGGGGCTGGAGTGTATGATGTCCCTTTTGTTTTCCACCATAAGGAGTTTTCTCACAAACTTGGAAACAGATTTGGATGCTTCCTTGATTATGAAGAGGATGAGGCCAATTTGTTTAAAGGAAAGTTTGTAGGAAAACTATATACAAAAAGGAATAAAATAATAAACTAAACCTACAACTCTACTATGGGTAGCAAATAAAACCCGGTCGGAGCATAGTGTGAATATATTACGACCGAGAGTATCGAACCCAAGGGACTTATAGAAAACTAGTCCTAATCCGGTAATAACCTATTCTAAATAGGGGGGAAAAGTAAATATTGATTCTAAACTAAGAAACTAAATAAAACCTATCTAAATGTATGATTCGAGACTAGACAAACCCTACGTGCCACTGTGAACATTCAATACATATCAAGTTTCTAAAATCACCCGAACAAATGAACATGCCGGATACCCTGCCGGATAGTTTATGCATGGCATATTCAAAGACGTTGAATATGACGGACGCAATCAACCCGGCATTAGACCCGGCAAGAACAAAATGTGAATTTTTATCCCTGTTTCAATCCCGAAAACAAGGACTCACTATCCAAATTGAACCCAACAATCTCTCGTCAGTATTCGACTAAAATAATGAAAATGGATAAGGTTATTCAACTTTTTTGGTCTTGTCATCTACACCTCTGCATCTAACAACGGTAAAAGACCACTAAGACTCGTTAACCAAAAATACTCCTGTCTTTTGAACCTCAAGTATAATTTAGAAGATAGGAGAACAAGTAGCGATCTCATTCCGCCTTATATGGAAATCTGAATCTTAGTAAAACTTGTGGAATATATATATTGAATGATCAAAGTGTTTACAAGGAAGAACTCATCCCTAACCAAAACCTAACAAGGATCTCTACTTCACCATCCACTCAAATAAAGAAGAAAATACATGAGGGAGAAGGAGATTGGTTATAGCCTTGACCCGAAAAGGAAATCTTCTCTTCTTCTTGTGGATGGATCCGTAGAAATGCCTTGGACACCAACACTTGGAGTGGGGCGAAAATAGTGTGTGAATGGAAGATAATGTGATGTTGAAATGTGTCAAATGATGTAGACTCTTGGCCTATTTATAGGGCTTCATAATGTCTCTTGTCGGGCGGCGCGCCGGATCATCAATAGCCGGCACATGTGGAAAATGTGCCCACTGTTAACGGTCAAAACAGCCAATTCCGCGCGAAACAGTGCATATGCCGTGTAGGAGATACCCAGCATCGTACCCAGCACCAGCCAAATCATCAACGGTCAATAACTGCTATCGCTTTGGTCAACCGTGGTGACTCTTCACTTATGCCTGATGGGATCTACCCGACATCGTATCCGGCAAAGCCACTTTTCTAATTTATGCTTGTGCCGTGCAGGATTTATCCGGCATGGAGTCCGGCATCATTTGAACTTTTGCCTAGAAAATCATTCCTTGCACAGACAAACATATAAAACATAAGACTGAACTAATAATATACTTAATACATAATATAGCATAAATAACATATATATAACCTTATTTAGATAAATATAATACTAAATCTAGCACAAAATATGATAAGTCTGTGGCTTATCAAGGACCGATTTGAAGGGGATTATATGGACATCAAAGTCCTCCAAAATATCAACAAACTAATGATGCGTTGATTACTATTTCCTTTGAAGGGGTTGACTCAGTCGGAAGAGTTACTATTGAATGTATGTCTGCTATCTGTTTCAGATGCGGCTTATTCACCCATCCAACCATGGAATGTTCAGACCAACTCCCGGTGGTAGGGGAAATTTACCCTTATGGTCCTTCGCTGCGGGTGACAAGCTTCTGTTATGGGAAACAAAAGAGTTTGGAAGAATATGATGAGACTTTGAACTAGCTTGTGGTCTAATGAAGCAGGATAGCCACCTATCCCAGGCATATGAGTTTGAAAAAGTTATACATTAGGAGGACCGCATGGATGAGATGGGTTCTAACAAAAAACAAAGCAACAAGGAAGAAGCTCACCACTTTTAAGGGTTCTAGAAAACCAATGCAAATGCGGAAGAGATCACTCCTCTCCAAACCCACTAACTCCTAATGATGAACAACCTCCAGGGGCATTCACAAAATGTAACCTTAATCTTCGTATTAATGAGAGCTCAGCGGAGGAAGCTAAGATTCTATAGGACCCCTCCCCCATAGAAAAGGAAAAATGACCAAAAGGCAACACTCCCCAAAGTTATCGAAACAACTCTTCCATGGTAGGGAGTCGGGTGAGTCTTCTGCCAAGTTTGTCTCCTCCTGATCTGCATTGGCAAGGTATTTAAAAAGAAATGTGATACATAGAGGACTACATATCAGATAATTAGGGGAATAAGGGAGTACAAAATGTGAAATACCCCAAACCTAAGTATGTTAAGTAAACATAAATATATGATTTAGTAAGGCTAAAGTATGCCTTAGAGAGATTGGTAGACAATTTAAACCAAGGAAAACACAAGAAAATGCCTTAAGGGCAATTTGGGCAAAAACATGCTCTAAGCTTGGAGTGACTTTGATTAGCACCCAAATACCATTATAAGACTTTAGTAATAAGCTAATGGACATTTTAAATCTATTACCAAAGAAAACCAAGCTCAAAAACAAGCTTAAACATAAAATGTGCTTAAAGACTCCTTAAAGCACCTTTTTGAGAAATTGTCTTAGAAATGAGTTTTGAGTGGCTAAATGCCCATGATTACACCTTAATCAACATGTGTACTAATTAGTATCACATTTGCAAGCCTAAATCAATGGGAAACCAAAAATTTCACGATGTGTGCCCTAATTAGTGAATAGTGCCAAATAGTGACTAGTTTAAGTTTTAGTCAACATAAGTCAATTGGTTGGTCAACCAAGACCATAAATATCTTGGTTATTAAGAGGGTGGCCGGTTTTGATGTGGGGAGTCACCACATGACTAAGCAAATAAAGGAATAGAAGAGTAAAAGAGAGAATAGTACTATTTGCTTTATAAAAGCAAAATACCTTATATTAGCCTACCTCTCTCCTTCTTCTTCATTTCTTCTTCTTCCACGGTTTTGTTCTTCTTCTCTCTATTCCAAACTGTCCCAAGCAGCCTCCATGGTTGCCTCATCTTCAAATGTCCATAACTTGCTCATGTTAGCTCCAAATCAAAAACTAAGCACATATTATTCTTAGTTAGCTCAAGCTCTAGCTTTCTATCTTTACAAAATTGGAAAAGCTTCATTTTGGAGCCATGGGAAATCTCCATTGAAGGAGGAAAAGCTAGCTTAAGGTGTTCATTATCTTCTCCATTCACTCAAGGTAAGGAAAATGTAAGAAAAACCATGTTTCCACCACTTCTTCTACATGGCCGAAAATTACCACTCATGGGGCCTTGTTTTCATGCCTTGTTCTAGCTTGTTTTATTCACCAAGGACTAGTGGAGGTCCTCTTTCATTCAATGCCCAAGTCTACTTTGAGACTTCAAAGGTAATCATCCA
The DNA here is from genome assembly GCA_023374045.1 of Limonium bicolor. Taxonomy (NCBI): domain Eukaryota; kingdom Viridiplantae; phylum Streptophyta; class Magnoliopsida; order Caryophyllales; family Plumbaginaceae; genus Limonium; species Limonium bicolor. Next base: position 311,186,577 of record CM041777.1, on the reverse strand, counting down.
CTTTTATGCTTTAAAACACATTTTTAACCTAGGTTTTCATTCCTCAAGGTTAGTGTATTGTTTAGCACTCATGAGAGTCATTGTATATTGATTAGAACATTGGCAAAGGAAATTTAATGGATGGCCGAGATTCATTCAAGAAGAAGGTCTAAGGAGGAAGTTAAGATAAGCTTGAGAAAACAAGGTAAAATGCTTACCTAATGGTGGTTTAAGTTTTAAGGGATGAGTTTTAGATAAGTACTAATGTGGCTTAGAGCTTACATTATGTAATGGGTTATATAACCTAGGAAAAAGAACTTAAACAAGCTTATGAACCTGTGACTAAGGAGCCAATGGGAATGAGTTAGTAATATAAGTTTAAGATGGATTTTAAGAGCATTATAACTACTATGAGATTGATGGGTGTATTTGCAGGTTGAAAGCTTTTATATGTGGGAAATTCAGTGTTTAAGTTTAAGTCATTTAAGGGCCTAAGAGCCATGTCATTTAGAGCCTTAGTGCTATGCAATTTAAGATTATTGCATTATATTGAGTTTGTTGTGAATGAGTTGGTTTGGGTGAGAAAATAAGATGAGAAAGAACTTGGTGTGTGTGAGATAGTTGAAAGAGGAAAACAATGCATTTGGGCATGATAGTATACTAGAGAAGCTATGGCAAAATTTGAGTAGAAAACAAAGTGTTTAAGTGGTAGTGGTGAGTTAAGATGCCCTAGGATTCACTTGGGATCATTAAAAGGAATTTAAGTGGAAATGAGTGAACTAAGGAGTTCTTGAGGATGAGAATGACCTAGAGTTGTCTAGGAAGAATTAGAGGATTGGTGGTGTATTAAACACACCAAAATCGTGGTATGAGGAATGTTAGGACTTGAGGAAATAAAGTATAATGTTCTGAGGTGATCTAGGTATGAACTTGAGAATATAACAATGAGAATTTTGGAAAGCTTGTGTAAGTGAAGAGGATACTAGCTAGTGGTGGAACAATAAGGTTTTAGTTTAGATGGTAATGAGTGGACTTAGGTGATGGAAGTGAAAATTGAAGGAGAATGTTGTAGATTGACTAGGAACGTATAAGAGTGTAAGATCATGCGGATGGTGAGTAAATTGAGTAAAAGGGATGTAGGTGACTAAGGAGGGTGTAGGAAGGTCAAGGTAAAGAAGAACAAGGTTAAGGTGCTAACAGGATGGGAAGAAATGATTAGGTATGTCCAAGAGTTTAGGAATGATGAGTAATAAATGGAAAAGAGAGGAATTGGTGCCTGGATATGCAAGGTGACTTGAGGAAGTTTTGGCAAATGAACTGAAGATGGAAAATGATGTTTATGAAGTTCTCAAACTGTTAAGGAGGGAACACTTAGGTTGGTTGAAGTTTTGGTTAGGTTACAAGTTGGGAATGTAAGGAAATAAGTGCTAAGTGTTAGGAGTTTTAAAAGAATTGAGTGGATGCTTAAGTAGATCTTTGGAAATTGTTTTAGAGAGTTTGGTGGGAGTTCTAAGGAGAGTTTAAGTGCCTAAATGGTTTTAGGACACGGGGGAACTTGTGGAGAAGTTTGGAGTCAAATGGGAATTTAGAAACAAGGTCTGGAGCCGACCGACCTTAGGGA
>CM041777.1:311146498-311184477 GCA_023374045.1 Limonium bicolor | reverse complement strand
GCCATTAAAACAAATTACAGTTAAAGAAAAGAAAGAGCTCTCTGCATTCACACACACTGTATGGAGGAGAATGGAATTTTTGTGGAGGAAGTGTAATCTGGAAGTGAAGGTGAGAGTTTCAGAGAGTTGAGTTCTGTGAACCAACGTGAGCAGGTTTTTCTGATGAAGTAGCAGTGGTTATATAGAGGAGAGGAAGAAGAAGAGGAAGAAGAAGAGCTGGAGCATGCGTGCTAGTGGATGAACAACATAAGGGAGGTAGATGGATTGGGACTGCAGAACGCGTGAGGATTTTCAGGACTGTCGGCCGCGCCTGATATTGCTGTCTGTAGGCGCCGCAACGAAGAAGATAAACAGCACTTCGCGTTAATTATTTCCTGTCCGTGCTTTTTTTCACGGACACTTTTATCTCTTGTCCGTCCCTTGTCCGTCCTCTGTCCTGGCTTAATTCCACGGACTGGGCTTCAGTTTTGCCGCGTCCGGGTTTGTGTCCGCCCTTTCAGGGCCGGACGTCTCTAAACTTGTCCGGGTTTAAATCCTCGGACAAGCCACGGTCATTACTCATGTCCGCCCTCTGTCCGCCTTTCTTTCCACGGACACAATGCGTCTGGGTCTCTGTCCGGGTTTCTTTCCGCGGACGTGACTCAAGCTAATCTTCTCTTGTTGTCCGTGACGTGTCTGGGTTTTATTCCACGGCCGGATTCTCAAAATGGCCGCGTCCGGCCTCTGTCCGGCCAAACATCCCCGGACGTCTCTGTCTTGTCCGGCCAAACAACCGCGGACAGAATGAATTTGTTTTCTATTTTACTGCAATCTTCAACCGGCTCCAGATTCTTCGTTATAAGTCCGTTTTACTCGCCGTTTGTTGCGTTGGAAAGCTTGTGAAATAAACTATGTGATTCCAAGACTTTTTACTGCATTTGATACATAAAATGTATCAATTCATATCAAAACATAAATCTTAGGAAAAACATACGATAAGTGAGAAATATTATCCTGAAAGTGAGTAAGTATAAGGTAAATTAAACCCTTAAATGTCTATGTATTTCTCACTTATCAGATAGCCCTTCAGAGCCTAAAAGATTCGTTGACCTAAGCACACATTCTCACACTTCCAGAGGGCACAGGGGGATTTGAAGTTTACTGTGACGCATCAGGCAAGGGCATAGGATGCGTACTTATGCAGCATGGAAAGGTAGTAGCATACGCCTCCCGCAAGCTGAAAAAGCATGAAGAGAATTACCCGATGCATGATTTAGAGTTAGGAGCCATTGTCTTCGCCTTGCAGATATGGCGACACTATCTCTATGGGGTAAGCCTCACCATTTATTCCGACCACAACAGTTTGCAATACGTGTTCACCCAAAAAGAATTGAATTTGAGACAGAGAAGGTGGATGGAGTTCTTATCAGATTACGACATCAACCTTCAATATAAAGAGGGGAAGGCGAATGTTGTAGCCGACGCCCTGAGTCGCCGAGCACACTCACTCCATTCACTACTCACTTCTTCCAGCTTGGTTGATGAGGTGCGAGAGGCTCAGTTGTGCGACCCCTATATGAAAGAGATCAGGCAGAAAATTTCAGAGGGCACATTTGAGAAGCGGAAGTACGACTTCAAGCTACATGAAGAAGGTCTGATCCGACTGGATGGTAGATTATGCATCCCCCGAAGCAATGCTGAGCTGAGGGATTGCATTCTGCGAGAGTCACACTGTTCCACACTGCATGTCCATCCGGGAGCCTCTAAAATGTACAAGGACATGAAGAGGTACTTCTGGTGGTCAGGGATGAAGTCTGATGTGACTGAATATGTCTTGAGGTGCCTCACATGCCAGAAGGTAAAATTCGAGCACCGTAGACCGGGAGGAATGGTACAGTCTATGCCTATTCCAGAGTGGAAATTCCATGACATCTCCATGGATTTTGTTGTTGGAGTCCCACCTGCTAGGGGAGGACTCGACATGATTTGGGTCATCCTCGATCGCCTCACCAAGGTTGCCCGATTCATACCGATGAGGGACACCTGGAAGGTAGCGAAGCTTGCTGAACTATTTGACCAGGAGATTATCTGACACCACGGAGTCCCCAAGACCATTGTATCTGACCGCGACACCAGATTCCTTTCGAGATACTGAAGAGCTACACGAGAAGCGTTGGGCACCGAGTTGAAGCTAAGTACCGCCTTCCATCCACAGACCGACGGTCAGACAGAAAGGACCATCCAGACACTGGAGGACATGCTTCGGGCATGTGCCTTAGACTTCCAGGGGAGCTGGATTAATAAGCTACATGTTATCGAGTTTTCTTATAAAAACGGTTGTCATGCTTCGATTAAGATGTCGCCTTTCCAAGCTTTTTACGGTAGACCTTGTTGTACCCCATTGTGTTGGGATGAGTCGAGTGAAGCGGTCATCATAGAACCGGAATACCTGGAGCAAGTGCAAGCTGAAGTTCAGCAGATTCGAGCGAATATGAAGGCAGCCCAGGATAGACAGAAGTCTTATGCTGACGTGAGACGACGCGACCTTGAGTTCGCCGTGGGTGACCAAATGTTCCTACGTGTTTCGCCTATGAAGGGTGTCTTTCGATTTGGCCAAAAGGGCAAGCTGAGCCCGAAGTTTGTGGGACCGTTTGAGATTACAGAGAGAGTTGGATCCGTGGCATACCGATTGGCGTTACCTGAGGAGTTGGGACGTGTTCACGATGTGTTTCACGTTTCTCAACTCAAGAAATACATACCTGATCCTTCTCATGGTTTAGAGCCCGAGCACTTATCCCTAGAGCCAACGATGAGATACGTCGAGACTCCACTGCAAATCCTTGATACGAAGACTAGGGACACTCGCAACAAATCAGTGCGAATGATCAAAGTCTTGTGGGCAAACCACGATGTCGAGGAAGCGACTTGGGAACTTGAGGATGCCATGAGGGCGAAGTACCCGCATTTGTTTGTAGACTAGAGTGTCTAGCATTAGAGGGTACGGGTCGTACCCCTTTTAAGGGGGGTAGGACCGTTTTGTTTTTGGCATTGTTTCGGGGTAAGCATTGCATTGTATGTAAGTTGTATTACATTTTTTTGGCTTGTTGGATGGTGATTGTAACTGTGGAAGTGATTTGTGTTGATGCGAATGGATTTGTGGTATCCCTGTGATTGATTTGAGATTGGTGTTTGAATGGTATTGAATTTGATTGAGATGGTATGGTTTGAGTTGTGTTGGAAGATGCTTGTGATTGAGGTGAATATCCTTGTGCAACCGAATCTTAATTCTGTAAGTTGTTGTGTGTATGATCTTTGACAATTGAGAGTCAATTGAGCAAGGAAAATTAATTCACCAACTTGGATAACTTTGTGGGCAAAGTTCCTTAAGGGGGTAGATTGAAATACCCCAAATTTAAAATAGTGATTAATTAGGCTAATTAAGATTTTAGAAGCTTAATTACACCTAAATAATCATGAGGGAACAAATCCCGAAGAAAATGGATCCTTAGAACGGATTAAAAACACAAACGAACCTTAAAGCGCGTTTTTCGAGGAAACCGGGAAAACACGACATTAAGCGGGTTAAATAGACCCGTAATAATTTTAGTCAACCAAATAGTCATTAGTACATTATAATGAAGGTCTATGACCAATAAAATTAATTAAACGAGAAAATTTCCGGAAAACGGGTCCTGGGAGTGAATAGTGCAAAAAAAATAAAAGTTGTGGGGTAAAAACATAAATAAGCTAAGTTAGTGTGTCCCCTTTGCAAATAAAAAATAAAACACACTTGTGTGTGTGTGTGTGCAGCCGTCCAGCACCCCCTCCCTCTCTTCTTTATTTGTCCTAATGCACGGCATGACAAGGAAATAAAAGAAAGAGAGCAGAAAAGTAAAAAGTAAGTCTTCTCTCTCCTAACTCCCCTTGCTCTCACGATTTTCCCCCCTCTGGCTGAACTCTTCTTCTTCCTCTAGCTCTCACATGGCGATTTCTTTCTCCTCCTCCAGCTCCTCTCTTCTTTTCCATTTTTGAAGGACCAAACCAACTCCAAATCACATAAAAATCACACCATTGAACTCCTCTCTCCTTGAGCTTTCTTTTCCACCCTTTAAAAATCAAAAAGCTCACAACTCATCACCATGGCTGTAGCACATTGGGGAGCTTGAAGACCTCCATTGCAACCCCCTTCATCTCCTCTTGGTTCTAAGGTAAAAATAGTCTTCAAAGTCTAATTTTTTCTAGCTTTTAAAGGCAAAACGAAAATCTGAAATGAGCCTTGATCTTCTCCCTCTTCTAGCCGGTTTTGGTGTCTCATTTTGGAGCTGGAAACCTCCTCTCTTTGCTGTTCAAAAGTCTCTCTAAGAGCTTAAGGTAATACCCTCTTGTAAACCCTAAATTGTTTAAGTGTAAGTTTAGTTAAGGAAGGATTTTTATAAGTTGAGTGGTGTGGGGTGATTGGTTGTAGCTTGCCGATTTGGTGGGGAAAGAATAAGAGTAAGAATTCAAGAAACAAGGAAGAAGGAAGAAGGAGAGAGAAGGAAGAGAAAGAAAAGCTAGAGAACACAAGGTAAAGACACAAACCTTGAGCTAGTTTTGATTATGTGTTTGTAACAGTTTTAATGTTTAAAAAGAAGGGATTGGAATGGTTTGGATAATGGGTTATGTTGTAGTATAATGAGGAAGAGTTTTAGGCTGTTTTGGAATTGTTTGGTTAGTGTTTAAGGACTTGGAAACCAAGGAAAGACAATGGGTGTTTTTGCAGGAAAATATATGTGGAATATTGAACAGGTGTGTTGCTAGAATCCCTTGATGGATTTGGTTAGTTATTGATGGTTAGGAACTGAAAATGATGTTGTGGTAATGTCTAAAAATGTAGGGAAACTATGGCGAATTTTCTGTAGCAAAGTAGGGAACTTTGTTGTTTAATTTGGGTAAAAACAGGTTATGGAGATTAGTTGTGTTCTAGAGGAAACTTGGGTAGTTAATGACATAGGGAATCAATTTAAGATGGAGGGAATATGTGGGTAGGTTGTAGAAGAGAAATAATGCAAATGGTGAAGATAGAATGGCATTAGGAGTGAAACATGGAGTTAGGAAACAAACAAGAGAACAAAAACTGCACTTAAGTGTTCTAGGAATTTAAGAGAAATTGTGTATTTTAGCTAGATTTAATTAGGTGACTTAGTAAATGATTTAGGTTGGGTAGGGTGTTAAGATGATGCTAAAACATGTTTAGATACTTAGGAAAAGATTAGGGAAGAAAAGAGGCGAAAAACAAATTCTGTAGGCAAGTTCTGCTACCGACCGACCCAGAGGTTGGATCGGTCGTGGGTCGGTCGGAGCATAAACAACTGAAACGAAACCTTCTGGAATGGACCGACCCAGAGGGCCGTGGGTCGGTCGGGTCGGTCAGGAAAATTTTTCCGAGGTTGAAGTTTCTGACTTCGACCGACCCAGAGGTTGGGTCGGTCGGGTAAGTCTGGAGGACGGAAAACTTACTGGAATAGACCGACCCAAGAGGTTGGGTCGGTCGGTGGGTCGGTCGGCCCAAACTTACAAAAAAAAATGTGTTAATTACAGTAATCATATGTATATACATATATATATATAGAAGTACACCATTGTGGCTAAGAATAACAAAAGAAAGTTGCACATGGGTGAGAAATAAACTTAAAGTATGAAAAGAGTTCATAACCACTTAGGACTTGTAAGAACTAGTAAGTATGTCTAGGTAAAGGTAATGAGGTAAGAGTTAATTAAATAATAAGTCATTAACCATACAACTCCATGTATGTTATAGGACTCGATTTGTGAACACCGAAGGGAAAGTCGGTTCGAGTACAACGGTGAACGGTATGATTTCTTCATGCCCTGTATCCTAACGGGGTTACCTCGGCTTGTTTGTTGTGTGTTTACTTGCCACCACCTAAACAAGATAAAAGCATGTAATTGATTTATTGCACCTTCATGAGCTGGGAATGCATTGTTTCTTGTTGGATGGTGAAAATACATAATTTAGTTCCTCTACCCACAAACTAATGGAACACCGGGAATTATAGTGGTTCGGCTAATAATCTAGCCTACATCCACTCAATGACAATATCTTTATTACTTCCTTTGGTATTACAACTTTAGAGAGCTTTCTAGTGTTTTCTCTCTCTTCTAATCTTGTGTCCCCCAACAAATGAACCCCCCATCTCTATTTATAGACTTTCTAGGGTGAAGTCTATCTCTAAACCCTTGAACATGTAGTATTGCTTTATAGGAGCTGCATTGCTTTATAGGAGCTGCCTTCCTCATTTTGACACTTCCCTCCTTGTAAAGCCTTCCGGTCCAAAAGTGTGGGGTACGGGGTATGATGCCCGGATGCGGAATACGAGACGCGGGATGTGGCGCCCGGACGTAGAGTGCCAGGTGCGGGATCCTGGACCTAGTTATAAGGTCTAGCGCCTGAACTTAGTACCGTTGTGGGATCCGGATTGATGCTTGGTATCTAGACTGGAGCCTGAACAGGGTCCTGAAGGGGGTCTGGGGCCCGAGTCGGGATCTAAGGTTTGGACCGCCTTGGCTCTTCAGTCTCGTCATATTTTTACCCTCTTCATCAGTCCCACAAGTTCTACTTTTTGGTACTCAAAAAAGTGGAACTTACAAAAAGAAAGATAAAAATTTACATTCTTTCTACTTTTCCTTTCTCCTATCTCCTAGTCCCACAAGTTCTTTTTCTTTTGCCTTTACAAAGAAAAAATGAACTTACAAAAAGTTTGGTAAGAATAGTACAATCAAAGTCCCACTAGTACATTTGATAAACTTGGATATTTTGGGACATATATCTTCGAGATAGTATATCCTTCATGGGTAAATCCTCTAAGCTTTGATACGCAATAATTAAGAAGACCAGAAATCCAGAAGTCTAGAAGTCCATAATAAGATTTTCATAAAGAAAACCAATGGTTCTTTTAATAAGAACCATTCCCATTTTGAAAGGGTAAAATAATACGATGATTAAACCTTTGCTTATACTGGCCAAAGGATGATAATTCCCTTTAAAGGGAAAAAAGAGGTAAAATATTTTCCCAACTTTGCTTATGCTAGCCAAAGGATGGTACTAATGATTCAAGTATGGTGTGGCATCCCACACCTAACAATTCACCCATTATAGGTGACCAGAGCTCTTGATGGATCCAGAGATGGGTTTTTGGTTGGCACGATGGCCGGGCATGATAGCCCAAATTGGCACGATGGCCGGGCATGATAGCCCAAGGTGTTACTTTCGAGGCATGATAGCCTGTAGGCACTCTGGCCGGATGTTACTTTTCTCCATGGATATGCAACTTTATGCAGAAAGTCCATAGGTAGGTGTTACTTTCAAGGCGTGATAGCCTGTAGGTGTTACTTTTCACCATGGATATGCAAATCTATTGCAGAAAGTCCATGGGTAGGTGTTACTTTCAAGGCGTGATAGCCTGTAGGTGTTACTTTTCACCATGGATATGCAAATCTATTGCAGAAAGTCCATGGGTAGGTGTTACTTTCAAGGCGTGATAGTGTAGGTGTTACTTTTCACCATGGATATGCAAATCTATTGCAGAAAGTCCATGGGTAGGTGTTACTTTCAAGGCATGATAGCCTGTAGGTGTTACTTTCACCAGAGGGCCTATGAAAGCGCCATGGACCAGAGGGCCTATGAGAGCACCATGGATTTTCGTCTTCGATGAGACGACCAGAGGGCCTATGAAAGCGCCATGGATTTTGATAATACTTTTGAATGTTTACAGACATTTTAAAACATTCCAAGCAGCAGTTTAGAGATAATTGTTGGTACAATTTGTAGAAAAACAGGTATGAACCTTCGAAACTTTGTCCGGTTTTGGACCAGTACGTCACTCGGACCTTGACGCCTTCTTTTTAAGTTTTGCCTGGGTTGGATTAATGCTCCTGGTTGAAGCCCTTTTTTTTATTATTGTGGGTCAGAGTCCGCTTTTGTATGCTCGGACTTGCTCTTTTGCATTTGATCTTGCGGGTAGGAGCTGGTTGCTTCTTATTTCCCCTCCGACCCCGGCTTTGGGAATTGGGTATTGGGCCGGTCCCCTCAATCCTCTTGATTTTTGGCGTTTTAAAGAAGTACGCTGAAGTATACAAACGTGGCTCCCATGAGTGTACTCCGATGAATTTTTGTCACTCACATTTTATCCTCCTGATTATAGGTATTTTTAGCCAAAAAAGCACTGCTCGTCATTTGCCGCTAGTCTGATATTCAAGCAGCAAGGTTCTGGGATCGCAGATACTCCCTTCTTTTCTCCTTTGTTATGGGTGTAACGATCGTCTTTGCTGTTTGGATGCTCTGGTCGGTACGAGCGGTGACTTTGGAAGATGAATTTCAAATTCTTCCGGAGACTCTCTCAGTGCGCTCTCCGTACCGCGTTCTCTTTTGAACTCCCCTCTCATTTCAAGGTAGTCATAGCAGCAGTGAAGTTCTGGCTCCAGACAATACTTCTATGTAATCAACCTGCCCCTGAATCAGATAGCAGACACAATTTCATCAACCAGACTAATTCTTTTTGTGATTTGAAAGCGGCGCTTCTACTCCCAAGGAATACTTTGCACGAACACAAGAATAGTAATCAAATAAGTTGTGGTCATTTATTTTCAAGCAACATGACAAAAATGTATATTCAGATAGCTGAGCACACTAAAGAAAATGTTTCAAAAAGGTCTACAGCTAATAACGGTACCAACAGATCATATACCCCCTTTTAAACGCACCATTCTAGCAGTTTTAGCAGGGCGGGAGCAAGAAAGCAGATATAATCAATGATCTTAGCAGCAAACCATAAATAAACATGAATATGTGGTGGAATGATTTATCTGTTAGAGATTATAGCAAAAGAGAAAGAGACAATGATATATATTGAGAGACACGTGTTGTCAGCAGAGAGCAAAAGGAAACTTAGGCATTTCTGCACATCTTTTAAAAAGTGCAGCACAAAACCTCAACATAGATGAAGTATTTATCAATGGTAAACAGAAAGGCGCACAATCGGAATTTTGAGAAGCTGCCAAGAATTACCAACAGATAAGAAACAGATGACTGTCCTGTATCGCACAACTTTTACCAATTCAGAACATGGGATTATTTAAACATTAGTCTCCTGTAAGAGGCTGAATCAAGGAGAATGGGAGTAACGGAAGCAAAAGTTTCCAAGAACGAGTAAACGTTTTGATCGATAGGGAGAAACAGACTGACACAGCATAAGTGTGGCTGCAGAAACTGAGCAGGACCACTGGTGTAACCGTACATGCCAGAGCAAAACTAGTAATAGTTTCATTTTATTGCTGCACAATTAACCTACTGTTACAGATAATCACCTAATAATATTGGATTATAGGCGGGCACAACAGAAGGTGGTTTGGTAACACAATAGTAACGAAGTGCAGCATAATAAAGTAGTAAATTACAGACTTGCAGTATGCACAACACACCAGAAGTAAGCAAGCTTTAGAGGGAGTTGAATAAAAAAAAACAAGTTGCCTATTAGAAGAAAACAAGGCTGCTGAAGTTTGACAAACAGGTTATGCATTACTACATCATGATTCTTCTAACAGATATGCACAGCAGTATATTTCATACTTGCTCCTTTGTGCAGTAGTAACAGATCTTGATTGTACTGAAATGTGTCAGAAACATAATATAACAACTACCTTAATGAAGCATGAAACAGAAACAAAGCATGAAACAACATTAAACAGAAATACAACATGAAACAGAAACACAATACTTGTAAAACTGTTTACACAATAAATGTATGGTAGCATAATTGGCAGTGTTGATTTTAGTCAAGAACTGATAATACGAAGATTTTTCTTTAGGACGATTATCATGAAATGCCATAATATTTAAAGCTCTGAACCGTAGCTGTATGGTGTACATAAACAAACTGATGCCACGCATATAATGAGTGAAATTATTCATTCTGTGAAATTCAGAAAAGAATTTCGGCAAAGCTTTCATTTAAAACTTGGAATACGACCAAGTTTTGTAACAAAAGACATAATGCGTTTTAAACATGTTTAAACGCATCTTAGCTAAAACATATTTCAAATTGCCTAAAATGTGACATCAAGCAGTAGCTGAAACACGGTCACCAATTCCATTGTCTAGACACAATGTACTACCTGAAATTAGTGCAAAGCCTTGCATCCTCATCTTAAATCCTAGTTTAAGGGTTTTTTTTGGCTGGTGGAGTTCATAAACAATGTCGAACGCAAAATCGGATGCGTGCCAGAAAATGCACATTAACTTTGACCACGAGGGCAGTAATCAGCAAGAGGGAAATTAAAATCTGTTTCAGATTGAGAATGTACTGCACCCATCAATGTTTCAAGGATTGGCTAAAATCTGGCTTAAAACAGAAACATACCCTGAAGATTATAAACCAGAAACAGATTAAAAGGCTTTGATATATTTTCTTCAAAATATTACAGCCTGCTACAAAGTATTTTTGGTTTTACATCACTGAAAACATAGGCAAGAACTCAGAATTGGACGCTGACATTGGTCTTTAATCACATCTTTAAAAACTGGACATATCAGAAATTTTGGAACTGTCAATCTTGAGAAGAGACAATCATGCTTAACACATCACAATATTCGAGCTTACTGGAATTCATTTCAATCATAGGAGCAAACAACGGAAAGAGTACGTTTTAAACAAGTTGTATTTTAACTCCTGAAAGCAGAATGCAGCACTTTGTGTTTTCGTGAATTGTAAAACTTACCACAACATCATTTTTGAGAGTTTTAAACAAGGTTTTCAGAATAGGAGTTATAGAGTTTAAACAAGTATAGAACTGCTTTATAGATTGTAATGAGAGACAATCATGCTCGATCAATCCGCATATACTAAGCTATTATTAAAGATCAACGATCCTGTATTAGCAATGAGCTTCGGACATTCCCTTCCTTCTCTGTAAACTTTGGAATGATAAAGCTATGACAAATTTCTTTAATTAATCGTAAATCAGCGAGGGCGTCTCTAGATTCCAAACGAAACTTATTATAAGAGAAACACACGTAGCAACGGTTTTCGATAGACACTTCAAGCAATGCTACTCATGCTCAGCGTGTAAGTACTTGAATTGCAGTTCTGGAAATTTGAAGGTGTAGATTTTGAGAAAAGACAATCACGTTTTAACATATCATAGACATTTAAGCTAGTTCTTCTTGAGATTGAAGGACTTATCTTAATATAGCTCTGAATGTTTCCTTTCCCGGTCGTCATCGTCTGACGATGATTTGTACGCCTTGTAAAGTACTTCCTGGATCTTGTTTTTATGGAATGCGATCTGCATTGGAAGCGTTGCTTGGGTATATGCGATGTTGCTTGTCCTTCAAGCCTGGAAGGAAGACGCCGCTTGGCCTTGAGTTCAGGATATCATCCAGTCTCGTACTTTGAGTCGCCTTTCGGTCATGGATCTAGATGCCTTCCGGTCATGGAAGTTGAATTTGTCTTCCGGTCATGGTAGTTGAATTTGTCTTCCGGTCATGGACTGAGATGCGGCCAAGGAAGTCCGGCGCGGCCAAAGAAGTCCGGCGCGGCCAAGGAAATTCGGTGCGGCCAAGGAGATCTGTTGCGGCCAAGGAAATCTATTGTGGCCAAGGAAATTTGTTGCGGCCAAGGAAATCTATTGTGGCCAAGGAAATTTGTTGCGGCCAAGGAATTCTGTTGCGGCCAAGGAAATCCGGCTGCGTTCCGGTCATGGGCTGAGATGCGGCCTCCCGGTTATTTGAAAGATATCGACCGATTATTTGAAGAACTCCATCCGGTCAATCTTGTTCCTGGTTTTGAAGTTGCGTCCTGTTAATTTTGCTCCTGGTTTGAAGTTGTGCCAGATCAATGCCGCACGGGTTGTACTTATTTCTCTTTGTTTTACCGTGTCAAATTCTCGACCACAGAGTACCTGCTTGTTTATTCACTAAGAAACTGTGTTAAATACTGACCTGCTTCTTAACTTTGCAAATAGAGAAGATGATGATAAGAAGTTCAGAAAAATAAGCGGCCAGTCCGGCATTTGATAGATCTAGAATTTTGATTTTTGTCTGGTACTTGCACTTCGGTTGATCTCTTCATCCTTCTAGGCCTTCGATGTTGATTTTGTACTTTCGTCTTCATTTAATCGCACAATTGTCTTTCACTTCATTCCGGCGAAAATACTCTTTGACGACAATAGAAACTTCTTTGTCTCTTCTCCGATCAATAATTTGACGAGAATCTTGAATTTCTCGACTGCACACGTAGAATGCTTATAAATGATTTTGACGATCGCTCCTATTCCTTTGCCGCTTGCATTCCGGTTGATGGAGTCGACTTTGAGGTGAACAAAAACCGATTTAGTGCACTTCCATGAATTTGACCTTCGAATTTCTTCCTTCATCTTTTGAAAGTAGGAACCGACTTGTTGTGGTGCTTCCGATTTCTGAAGTTGAAGAAGTGGAATGTTTCTCCCGATCCTTTAATTTTGATCTTTTATTACTCCCGATTCATCAGAAAAGGACTCTATCTTTCTCTTTCAGGCTACGCCTCTTGTCGGAATCCAGATTGGTGCTTGAAGGATTTCGATCTTGCTCTTTCAGTTGCTCGCATGATACTTTCTTTCGGTGGTTTGGATCGTGGTTAAAGCTGGCTCCAATTGGCTCCAATTTCGTGAGATCTTCAGGCGCGGTCTGATAAGTGCCAGAAACGCATCGACTCTTTGAAGTAGAAGCCCTTGATTGTGCCAGATCCCTTCGTTCATCCTCTTGTTCTTCCGCGTTGTCTCTTATCGAGGTGCGAAATTGGACCGGCATCGTCAGTCTGATCCTTCGATCCTGATTTGCTCAACGTTACTAATTTCCTTCGTGACTCTTCTTTCGCAAACATAAACCTCTTTCAATTCTCCACCCGAGACCTGGATTTATTCTCCATTAATGAGTTGAATCATCTCTTCAAAGCCTCAGCGACCGAAGGTTCCCTTGCTACGTTCATTTTCTTGATTTCCCCTACCTTATGTTACCTCCTTAGGTCCTGATTCTATCGAGCGATGTAATTGACGCGACCGAGAAGAGAATGTAGTTAACGATGCGACTTGTAGACTCCCGGGTAATTCCTCGAATGAATTTGGTGAATTTTTTTGATCTTCCTTCGAACGAACAAATACTCCCCGTCGTGGTTGGATCGTGGTTACCATTTCGGTTGTCCGTTCAGACGGCGCAAATGAAAATACATAATTTAGTTCCTCTACCCACAAACTAATGAAACACCGGGAATTATAGTGGTTCGGCTAATAATCTAGCCTACATCCACTCAATGACAATATCTTTATTACTTCCTTTGGTATTACAACTTTAGAGAGCTTTCTAGTGTTTTCTCTCTCTTCTAATCTTGTGTCCCCCAACAAATGAACCCCCCATCTCTATTTATAGACTTTCTAGGGTGAAGTCTATCTCTAAACCCTTGAACATGTAGTATTGCTTTATAGGAGCTGCATTGCTTTATAGGAGCTGCCTTCCTCATTTTGACACTCCTCCTTGTAAGCCTTCGGTCAAATGTGGTGGGGTACGGGGCATGATGCCCGGATGCGGAATACGAGACGCGGGATGTGGCGCCCGGACGTAGAGTGCCGGGTGCGGGATCCTGGACCTAGTTATGAGGTCTAGCGCCTGAACTTAGTACCGTTGTGGGATCCGGATTGATGCTTGGTATCTAGACTGGAGCCTGAACAGGGTCCTGAAGGGGGCCTGGGGCCCGAGCCGGGATCTAAGGTTTGGACCGCCTTGGCTCTTTAGTCTCGTCATATTTTTGCCCTCTTCAGATGGCATTTGAACCTGAAGTATGTATAATTCACGAAATGTGTGAATGGTGAGGAAGTGGAATGTTGACTAACCCACTGACTGGAAGTTATTACTAACCTGGGAGTTGGGTTTGGGGGATTGTGAGTCATGCATGCGAGGATGAGGAAACAACAGAGCGTTTGTTTCAAAGTCCTTGGTCGAACTCCCTTGTTACCGGGCCGTGTGCCACATAGTGGTGCCCTGCGGGGCCGTGTGCCACATAGTGGTGCCCGACTGGAGTGAGACTGGCAGAGCTTATCCGTCTAAAGAGATAAGCTGGGGATTGTTGGGTTAGAAAAGAGTTAACCCGGATGAGTAACTAACTAAGTGATTGAGGCGGGTGCCTGAGAGTGTAACTTAAGACCCCGGTTGACTTGTGAATTACCTCTTGTATGAGTTGCACCTTGTGTGGGAGTGTGCCGTTGTATGTAATGTAATGCATGTTGTGCGTGTTGCTATATGTGTATGATGTTGTTTATAAAAGCATGTATGTCTGCAATTAAATTAACCGCATGTTGGCGACCAAGTAGTTGGCGTACCCCCGCTAGTACGCGGGGTATGCGGAAGTCATATGCAGCTTTGCTGAGCCCCTTGGGGCACTGTTTTTAATTGCAGGAACTCGAGACGGGTGAAGGGTCGAGAATGACCAAGATACTTCTTGCTAGCTTAGCTATTTTGATTGGTGTACCGAGTAGTACATGGTTAGGAATTGTAGCCGATGTACCATGTGGTACACCTTTTTGGATTTGGGAATTGTAAATACTTGTGAAACGGTTAGATGTAAACCGTTAGTATTTTGTATACTTGAAAGGTTGTAAACTGTGAGCCAAACACTTAGACTCGGTAATCGCTTTTGGATTTTGTTTCGTGAGCAAGGATGTATGTATTGTAGGGACCTGTTCAAGGATTGTAGGAGGTTGCTTTTGTTAACTCGGTATTTCTTGCTATCAGACCGCACTGTTTGTTTAATTGAGGCCTAGTTAGTCGCATGGGCGGCTAACGGCGTGTATCACCCGCTACTTAGTTTGATTGTCCCGCTGCGTTTAGATTAGTAACCAGGTTGATTAGGCGATAATTAGGAGATTAGCGGTAGGGGTGTTACAGTTTTAAACGTAAATTATAATTTTTGTAATTTATGAGTATTATGGATTTATTTAGATAATTAACAATGAGATTTTTATGAAATAAAATTTTTATAATATGTATAAAATATCATAATCACTATATATTAAATTTGAGAATTTTTAGACAAGAGGAAGTAGGTCTAAAAATTGTTTTTCTGAAATGTTCATAAGTTACCTTATGATATATGGTTTTAATGTAATGAAAATTAAATTATAGTGGAATAATAAACTTTATACGTTGGAATAATATAAGAATACTTAACTAACAGTTAAATGCAGAATGTTAATAAATATTTTAGGTATAAACTTTTGAGTTGTAATAAAGAAATAAAATATTATCTTAGGTTAAATCAAGGAATTAAACTAACCTACTTTTATGTTAACTATATACTATAGAAGTTAATATACTAAATTGAAACTAAGAAAAATACTTTATATTATAAGCCATATATGGGAGGTAGATGTGTGTACAAGTTAATGGGAATAATTAAATACAATAAGGCTACGTAAAGAATGTCTTAAATATATCCTAATATATAGATAACAAAACAATAAATAAATAAAAGAAATAAAATACCTTATGGAAAATAGAATATGAAGGAATTAATAAGTTAAACTAAACCTATACATAATACTATCAAAAGAATATTCTATGAGTTGGTGTTAAATTATGGTTACGAAAGTAAGCTTAAAGAGTTCCCTTTGAAATTCTAAGATTTATATAAACCATATTAAAATACATGTATAAAATTATTTGTCAATGACTAGAATGTAAATCTATAATTGGGTTAAGTAATTAATAAGTTAAGGCTTAGGAAAATTTGTAAATAGATTACATAAAATGTTACGCAAATAGATCTTATTATATAATTAATTATAAAATAAATGAAACACTTTTACATCTAATTGTGAAGTGGATTTATAAGCCTAGATTTAATCATTTCATAACATTTATAGTATTGAACAATAACCTGATGTTTTAAGATAAAATCATTAAAAGGATTATGGTATAAAACTATGATTCGGAAATTAATCTAAATAATAATCCTTAAGTTTCTTAGAATTAGATAAGCCATATAAAATACATTTATAACATTAATTACCAAGATTCAGAATGTGAGTTTATAATTAAGTGATGTATTAAGTAGTTAGAACTTATAAAAGGTTTGTAAATAGAAATTAGATACTTAAAACCTTTGAACCTTTTATTAGATGAAACTAAGTTACAAAAGAGGTTATATTGGTCTATTTTACAACACTGAAAATATTAATATATAATTTGAATATAAGGTATGAGGATTTTTCAGAATAGATGATCCTATTAAATAATCGACAATTTGACTCATGAATGAGAATTTAATTCTTAGATAAATTTTACTTATGTTGAGATATAATGTTTATCCTAAAATACAATAAAGGAAATTAATTTATTAAGTTTGAAACCTTAGGTTTTGTAAACAATATAAAATGTATTTAAGACATAAGTTTATTGAAATTTAGTACAAAAGGATTATACATGGTCTATAGCGGGAATGTGTGTAAAAATAAAACAGTTAGGAAATTAAATGTAAGTAAGGATACATAAAAGGTTATCTTAAAACACCTTATTATATAGTTAATGATAAAGCAAATAATATACTTTCTGAATACTAAATGTAAGAGTTCGATAAGTCAAAGTTAATTATAATATAGTTATTTCAAGATGAAAAGTAATTTAACATCTTATGACAAGATTAGTAGATGGTTGTAATAAAAATTCATTCTGAACTAAAGATAAGATAATTGAGTTTAGTAGCTCAATTAAGTTATAATAAAATGCATCTACAACACTATGATTCCAATATACAGGATGTAGATCTTAATTAAGTTAAGGGGAAAACCAAATCATAATGGATTATCTAGTAGATATTGATAAAATACATAATCATTACATTGTGAAATAATAGTATAGTATTCTAAGATAAGCCCATCTTAGGTCATAATACGATGTTTATCCTAAAGTAAGAATAAAGGTATGGAGCTTAAGAATTATTATTGAGATTCTAAGATTAACTAAATACTATAAAATGCAATTATGATATAAAGGTCTCAAAAGTCTTGAATTTGAGAATTATGGTTAATTATTAGTAAAGTGGGTAAGAGTGGAACCATTAACAAGTGTTAATAAAATACATTCCTTGATCTTACAACCTTGGGTTATACAACGTTCTAAATAAGTCAAAGGTTATACATAACATTTAAGCGAGGGCTTACAAGATAATTGAGATTTAGAATTAAGAGTGATGAATTTGTTTAAGTTTAACTTAGGATATAAGTTATTGATAATAGACTATCTTTAATGTTCCTTAGAGTATTGTTGGGTATTTGCATGAGTCTACTAGAACTGCTACAACATTAATCAGGTACAATTTTTCGTACTCAGATACTTTTGCTAACGAACTTTATGAAATGTTTTGAGAAACGCTAACTGAGCTTGAATAAATTTCAAAAGGAAACTACTTGTGTGACTAACTCAACTTAATGTGACTAATTGGGACTTGAATGTACAACTGACATGGTTATTGGTTCTTTCTATCTAGTTGCATCATTAGATATTAACTGCTAAGGGTTTACGCCTCTACACTTTGTAGGACTGAGTATTTTGGTATTGCACTTGTGCAGTTAACGATCTAGTGGGGTAGCTAGGAATATGGGAAAATGTCAATCTTGGTAAATTCTTTCTTTAACTCTGGATATCGTTTCATCCATGAGTTGAGTCTTTTTGTTGTGCCGTGTGCGCGTCTCCACCGATGACTGGGAACGGGTCGGTAACAGTGAAGGGCTGTATATCCCTTGTCCAAAAAGGACGTGTATAACAGTGAAGGGTTGTATATCCCTTGTCCAAAAAGGACGTGTACAACAGCGATGGGCTGTATATCCCTTGTCCATGTGGACATTTGACTGGTGGTGGGGGCCATCTCTCTCAATTGGTTTTATTCCACTCTTGAGTATGTTTGTCTATGGGAATCAACTTTCTGAAATGGTGAAGACATAAACTGTCTACCACGGGTTATGGGTATTCATATCATTCCTATTCCTTTGTGACTACCTGAGTCTTTCTCTTCTTAACCAGAATTGGTTCTAACATCAACAATGAATGCTTACTAACTTTATGGTGTGACCTCTTAAGTGGATGACTTGGTTTGGAAGTTCTTTATCTCTATCTTTGCCTTGTTCTCTTTTCTCTATAACTTGATTGTTTTGAAGTGTTTTTTTTTCTTCTCTGTTTTACTTTTAAGAGTTTGCTTTCATGTTACTGTTTTATTTGAAGAATTATGTTTTAATTTATTGTTTTAGAGAATTGTACCAGTTCCATTCCAAGGAGCTGACTCACCCCTCCTAGGGTGGGCTGCTTGGTTTCTTCTTGCAGGTACGAAATTGTTTATACAGGTGGCCATGAAGAGTATGAGTGATTGGGATAGGAATTAGGAATTGTGGGGAGTTTTTTATATTTTGCTCTTATTATGTTTGCTCGAGTTTAGACCGTAGTGGTTGTAATTTTTAGATTGTAATTGGTGAGGTTTGGTGTCGGGTGTTTGGAACCCGATGATCTGTAATAGCCATAGTATTTTATTTTCTGTTGTATTTATGTTAAATAGGGGCATTACAGGTTATTATACCGTTAGTGGTATTTTTCTAACAATTGCGGTCCCATAGATTCATGTCTCGGGTATCCGTTACTGCTCCTTTTTCCGCTTTGTTGCGCGATTGGCGCTTTCCTTCTGGCTGCTGCTTGACCAGCCGGGTTCCCGCGACTGCTAAGCATGTCACCCCATGCTATTGTAAATTTTAGTCTCCTGTGGTTAGGACTTCTCAACCTTCCGCCATTAAGTGCGGTTATTGTCGTTCAACGGGAACCGTCTTCAGGATTCCGGTACTCGGAATCTACCGCATGACATGTTCCATGTTCTTATAGGAATATTGTTTAACTTCCAGATCGGGTTTTCCTGAGTAAAAGAGGTCTTTCCATCTCTCTGGCATTCTTTCCCGTGTTACAAACTGGGGGTTGTGGAGGGCGGGTTTGGTATTGTAGGTATCCAGTTCATACTGGAAGTTCTTATCTAGTGTATCTCTCACGCTATCACTCAACCCTTAGCCCTATGTCTCTAACTCCTAACTCAGTATTTCCTAAACTAGGTATTTCCAGTCATCAGAGCGCTACTTCGCTCTACTCACTTTTTGTACCCTAACACCCTACTGCTAATCTCATCATTAACACATAAGGAGAGGGTTTTCCAGACAAAATTTGACAGAGGTTCCCCTATAATTTTAACTTTGGCCACACATATTTCAACTCACAACTCATTCCCAACTTCCACGTTAATCTCAACACTAACAACACATAAGTTTTCCTGCACATATACATTTATTGCCCAAGGTTCTCCCAAGCTTTTAATCATCATTTAAAAATTCCAAAACAGATTAATTCTCTTCCTCATTATACTATAACATAACTAGTACTCAAAGCCATATACATTACTCATTTCAAGTAGTTAAAATCTGTTACACTAAGGTATACCAAACTAGTTCAAGGCAAGAGTATTTACCTTGTAGTTCTAGTTTTCTTTCTCTTCTCTTCCTTTCCTTTCTTCTTTCTTGTTCTTCCTTCACAATTTCAGAAATGCTACAGCCCATACCAAAGAATGATAATGAGCATTAATATAATCCCTAAACCCCTAAAATCAGCCCTAGAACACAAGGAAGGTTTAGAGCTCTAAAGAGTTTTACCTTGGAACTTTTAGATGAAGTTTTGAGCCTTAAAAACAGTAAGCTACAGCACCTTCTTGGAGGAGCCAAAAATTGGCTGAAGCAAGGCACAACAAGGGGGGTTCAAAATCTGGAAATTTTCCAAGATGAAAGAGAGGGCTAGAAAGGAGGAACTTTGGGTTCCTTTTTACCTTAAAATGATAAGGGGATTAAGGTGCTTCCAATGGTGGTCTTCAAGCTTCAAAATGAGATACATCCATGAAAATAAAAGTGGTGTTTTCTGATTTTTTGAAAAGGGAGGAATGTTGCCCAGGGAGAGAGGAGTTTAGTGGTGTAATTTTCTTTGCATTTGGAGTTGATTTTGGCCAAGAAAAATGAAGAGCGAGAGGTGGGCTGTGTGAGCTCTACAAAGTCACCATTAGCAAGCTTGAGGAGGAAGAGTATAGGTGAGGGAGTGCCAACGTGAGAGAGAGCAAGAGAATGGGTAGGAGAGAGACTCAAAAGGTGAGTATTGTACTTGTTTGCTTTTCATTTCTTTTATTGTTTTGTCTTTATGTGTCTAATAGCAAATAAAGAGAGTGGGAGAGGGGGAGGGAACCGGCCACACCACACACACTCTACAGATTTTTAATTTTTTTTATTTGCAAGTGGGACAGAATAGTTTGCTCTTCTTACACTTATCACCCCACAACTTCCAATTTCTACATTACTCACTAACCGGAACCCGTTTTCCAAAATTTTCTCGTTTAATTAATTTTATTGGTTTTAGACCTTCAATAATTTTTATTAATGACTATTTAATTAGCTAAAATTATTACGGGTCTATTTAACCCGCTTAATGTCATGTTTTTCCGGTTTCCTCAAAAAACACGCTTTAAGGTTCATTTGTGTTCTTAATCCGTTTTAAGGATCCATTTTCTTCGGGAATCGTTCACTCATGTTTATTTAGGTGTAAATAAAACCTCTAAAATATTAATTAGCCTAATTAATCACTATTTTTAATTTCGAGGTATTTCATTCTACCCCCCCTTAAGGAACTTTGCCCTCAAAGTTGCTCAAGGTTTACGGTTTACTATTTCTACTCATTTGGCAAACCAATTGCCACAATGTGCTTTACTACCACCTTACAAGGTGTTCACAATTCCTACACTGCAAGCACACACAATCCAAATACAATACACAATACAATGCATACATTCCACAATACCATTTCACAATACATTCCACATTACATTTCACACTACTAGTTGTGTCATATACCGTATAACACACTTACATTACTCATTGTACGAATATACTGGATACTACTAGCACTACATTGTGCCAACAAAACATACTACAATTCATACATACTATGCAATGCTATCCCGAAGCAATGCAAAAGCAAAATGGCTCTACCCCCCTTAAAAGGGGTACGCCCCATACCCTTCATACTCTACGGATACTAGACAGCTAGTCTACAAATAAATCTGGGTACTTCGCCTTCATGGCGTCTTCTAATTTCCAAGTCGCTTCCTCGACATCGTGGTTAGACCACAAGACCTTCACCATTCGTACAGATTTATGATGAGTGTCTCTAGTCTTTGTATCAAGGATTCGCAATGGAGTCTCGACATATCTCATCGTCGACTCTACGGATAACTGTTCAGGTTCTAATACATGAGAAGGATGTTATACCCAAAATTTCAACCCCTCGGAAGAGAGTCTCTACTAATAGGCTAGTAGCGAGGGTTCCCAGTTTGATCGACACATTTCAGAGTACTAGGGACAGCTTAGTCGTCTCCAGGGGAATTTTCGAAATTTTTTAAGGCTCCTAAGCCCCCTATAGGCTTTCTCTCTCCTCCAAATAAGGGTCAAACCAATTCAAAATGCGTTAAAATTTTAACCCATGATAGAGGATGACATTTGAAGCGTAATGGCGTTGGAATTTTGATTTTTCGAATTTCCAATAATTTTCTTGCAATTTCTGATTGAATCTGACGAGAAATTGAATTTAAAAATATTCCAATATCCAAAAAATTCGATTCCACTTTAGAAAAATTAGAAATATCATCCTTTACCCATGTGTAAAATTTCATAATCAAATACCTTTTGGAAGCCCCCAAGCTAAAACGTCGGTAAATCTTGGTTTTTACCGGGTTTTTCTATCTTTAAAGAAGCCTATATAAGGAGCTTTATCCCTTGATCAAATCAGAACCTCAAGAACCCTAACACCTCAAGAAACTTAGCCGTCACAACCTCTCCACGTTTTTACACATCCAAGCCCCAAATTTTCATCGAAATCTCACAAAATCAACACTAAAACACCTTTTTCAGCTCCCACAACATCATCCATCATCAAACCTTCACCAAAACAGCATCAAAACATGAAGAACAGCAAGAACAACCAACAACCAGAAGCTTGGTTCGAAAACCTTTCGGGTCTGCCATCAACGGAGCACTCGACGAACCCCGACGTGAAGAATCATTGTAAATCCGAAGGTAAAATGGGTAGGAATCTCACTTTCCTAACTCCCTACGACTTTATCAGTCTTATATCGAAATTTGGGTTTAAATTAACCTTTTTTGGCTTCAGAGTTGTTGTTTGTTTAAGCTTCTGCCCAATTACTTGTTTGTTAAGTTTCGCATTAAATTCGATTTCAAATTGAAAACTTTTAAGCACTAACATATTGTAAATCTTTCAAGCTATACACCCATAAAATTTGAGCTCAAAACACCGTCGGGAACCTCCCAAACGCCGCCGTCCAAGGGCGGTCCACACCCACGGACGCTATGTCCGGGGTCCAGGACGCCTTGTCCGTAAGCTCGGACGCCTCCGGACGGTGGCAGTATTTCAAAATTTAGGTTTTCTAAAATAATGTTCGGGCCCACGGACATCCTGTCCGTGGCCCCGGACTTTTCAAAATTGCGTTTTCTGTTTAATTCGACTTTTATGTTCACATAGGTTAACTAGGGTTTGTGGGTTCGGACATTAGGTCCGTAGGCACGGATGGAAACAAAATTTGACCTAATTCTGCCTCCGAAACCCAAGTTTAGGAATCTTTAATTTTATTTTAATTTGCTGTCAAAAAATGCTAAAAAACACAAAAAAATAGAAGCTCACGCACTTAGGTTAAAACGACTCGTAATAAGCCGTAATTAAACTAAGTAGAGGAAAAACGACTTCTAGGGGTAATGAAAGTAATTGAACCCTAAATAAGTCGAATACCAAGCCCCCGAACCCGAACTCTCCTTTCCTAATTTGATCTAGGTTAAAATTAGGTGGCAACTCATAATAGGTTCCAGTGAGCTAGCTTAGGTTTTAATAATTATTGTTATATGACATAGTTATTAATCTTTAGGTTATAAGTGGACCTAAAAGCCGGTTAGATCCAAATCAACTCGAATCAACATAGGATAGGGTTTAAAAATCGAGGCTCACAGACTGGCGACTCTGCTGGGAACCACTTCTTAATTTTAACTTGTTTAATTTTAAGAAAGAGGGCTTAACTCGAAAAATTGTTTATTAATGGCTTTATTACTTTGTTTGTTTACTTTTTTGCGCACTTTAATTTTCTGCACCCTTGCATCATATGAGAGCGAGGGTCCACGCAAACCAATTTCACCATGGGACCCGTTTGAGGGTCCCCTGTCAGGGACTCACACCTTTTAGGTGATGTGAATAAGCGGGGGAAAAGAGGAGGGTGTCGTCTAACCACATCCCCTTAATACCTGGGCTTTAGCCCCAAGCGTTTTCCTAGCAGTGTCCTTACCTAGCCCATTGTTTGGTTAGTCAAAGACCCGACCGTAGACGCACACCTTCAGGTGATGTGAAAAAAGTGGGGAAGCCCAAAGAGAATAGCGTGCAAGCCCTATTCCTTTGAGGTGACCTGGGCCCATGCCCCAAGCACCTCTCCGGATCGTTCCATACCCGGTTTGATTTAAACGTCTAGTGAGGACATGTTGAATTTGTGTGGGCCTTGTTTGCTTGTATGATCGGCCCATTACCCAGATAGAGATTGATAGGAACTTCTCCTACATTAACCTAGCCCAACCCGAATGGGCGGCTCTATTTGTTTGCGGCCCAGAGGTCCTGTTTGGTTTAATATGTGAGTCATTCAGGCTTCAGCCCAAAATCTTAGACTTAGGTGATTTCTCTTCTAGCCCAATTTGAATTATCCAATTAGTTCTAGGCCCATAAAAAAGAAATCCACCTGAACTTGAAATAACCCACAAGTCCTGAAAATAAAATCTTTTTCGGCTTAGTAGCCATCTTCTCTGGCCCAAAGAAAGTTAGGCCCATTTGTAATTTAGGGACCATTCCAGCCCATGTGCTTTACACAAACACATTTCGGCCCAAGGGCTCATTCTAGTCCAGGTAGACTTCTTATTCGGGCCCTAGCCCAAAACCCTAGATCTAGGTGTCACCTCTCAGGCCCAATCAAAGCCATCTGTTTAGATTTCAGTCCAAATTCCAATTCATAGTCTGAAAGATACTCCAGCCCAAACACCTCATTCTCTGGGTATCCTGGCCCACTTGCTTTCAGCCTAAGTCTGTTTCGAGGAAGATATCCGATGCAACCGCTCACCCTGAGGCCAGGAACTACTCATTTGGGGAAGGATCTTAATCAATTTTGTCACTTCCATCAGCTGCCCGGTCACGACACTGACAACTGCAGGGCCCTGCAACACAGAATCCAGGATCTAATTGACCAAATGCTCCAATTCTAAGAACGTGGCGGAGAGCGCAGAGCACGCGTGCCCAGGCGTCATCAGAAATGTTGTTTTTTTAGTGTTTTTCTCATTAAATACATTTCTTTTCTTGATTAGTCGTCTTTCAACTTTTGTAGTAGTTAGTTTCCTTGATCATTTTCGGTAGTTTTCATGAGTTTGTAATTTCTAACATTATGTTTTTTGTTGAATAAAACATAGTTCCACTTTTGTACAAAGCATTATTCATTAATTCGAAAAACTGAAAAAAAAAAAGAGCACTCACGTCTTTCAAGGATCACGAAGTAATCATTTTCTGACTATACAATGGAACGACTTGAACATGCCTAACCAAACACCACAATTCACCCCATAATATCCAAACAACCCATAAAGAGGTTCAAGGTCCACATCTATCGAATTGTTGTCACAAACCCAAAATCAATACTGGGGGCAATCTAAGTTTAAGTTCGTCATCTTTTATCTTTTGTTTAAATGTGAGAACGAGTTTCCGAGTGAAAATCTCGCGAGAGTGTCTTGAGTGGAAAAACCATGAGCGAACGAGCATGTCATTTTTACACGACTCTGGTGAGACCACATTCAAAGGTGAGGTAAATGGCATAACCCCGGCCGAGGGAGATAATTTGTAAATTTACTCTTAGACCTGCGAAAAGTAACAAAGAACGGATACACAACTATTAGGGATGACGAAGCACCTAGGTACAACACCACATAGCCAAAAGCTTGTGAACCCTGACATTAAAACCCTAGGCACCCCGCTGAGCCTTTCATATATCCCATTTTCGATATTATGAACTCCACAAAATAACCCAGCCGATGATGAATTTCCAACCCGGTGACCAAAGGAAGCGAGGACCCCGAGTCTCAAATAACATCTTCATCAGTTCAAAGAAGTAGCGTCGCTATCGGTATGACAAAGTGATCTGCAAATGGTCCCAGAGTGACACAGTATCTAAAGAGCTCACATCAAAACAACTCTCGAAGCCTAAAACCGGGAAACACAAGAACACCGAAGGCAAAGTCAAGAAACGATAAAACAAAAAAGGCAAAGCCGAAATGCCTTAAGGAAATCCGAATGATAAAAAAGAGGCGAAATGGTGTAAAGGACGACTTCAAAAGTCTAAGTCCAGAAGCTTGAAAATAACGTCAACACGAAGCAGCTAGACAATTTCAAGACAAGGAAGATGATTCCGAGAGAAGACATAAGGTGCAGCTTTGGTCACCCCTTTGCCTCCACAAACCTAGAATATCCCTCCATGGTCCCGTTGTCTTTCATCACACCCCATGGCCACATTATAAGCTTCAAAGACATCCGACTTGATAGTTGTGCGTCCAATCACGTGAAAGTAACAGATCAAATGCGTAAATCCATCAAATATCAAATTCAATGGTCTAGAAGTTATGACCATGAGCGAAAAATGAGTGCAAACACCAAACACGTCGAGCGTAGGTTAGAAAGCACCACATCAAAACATAAGCCTTGGCCCTGGGAGGACGAGGCTCATTCGCACGTTTAAAGAAAATACTGGGGGCAATCGATCAGAACGATCGATTGCCATGAACTTTAGCTCAGATTGTCCTAAGGAAAAATACTGGGGGCAATTGTCCATGTCAACACCAATTGAAGCCCAAAACTTGAGCACCACCATCCCACCACAGGCACACATAAGCTCTTACCACCACACACACACTCTCAAGCCCGCCATTGGCCTTACCTCCATAAAAACATCAGGCCCGTCATAACCCTGACCACCATCCAAAATCACAACCCAATCCCAGGTCTATCACAAATCTTGAACACCGGCAAAAGCCTTTAGCACCACAACAAACACCACACACTTCCACCAACGGCATGTTCATTTTCTTAAGAAATAAATTGCAGATATGAAATTTTAGTCAGGAAATGATCATTTCACTTTCCTTTTTCAGCAGAGTTTTCTCAAGCATTGCCATGTTTTGCACATTTTTCAGCAGTTCCTTGTTTTGGAAAGCTTCCAACAAACACTTTAGTTGCATTTTACAACTTTTGCATAACACCTCAACATTGCCAAGTTTGACACCTTTTCCAACAGTTTCCTGTTTTGAACGAGTATCTTTCATTGCATACATCTTATCATCATTGCCATGTTTTGCACTCTGGTAATCAGTCTTCATCGTTTGCACGAGACCATTATCTTTCCGACTCATTTTTAGTTCGAGACCCAAAATCAGTGCGAGATCCATCATCTTAATCAGTGCGAGACCCATCATTTTCAAGACTTTAGTACGAGACCCGACATCTTCATTCAGTGCGAGACCCAGAATCAGTGCAAGACCCTACATTTTCATCATTTAGTACGAGACATATTCATTCAGTGCGAGACCCAGAATCAGTGCGAAATCCAGCTTTTTCTTCATCCGTTTAGTACGAGACTTCAGTGCAAGACCATGCATCTTCATCAGTGCGAGACCATCATCTTCATCAATGCGAGACCCTGCATTTTCATCATCTAGTGCGAGACCAGTATGAGACCTAGTATCATCTTCAGTGCGAGACAAGTACGAGACAGAGCGTGATCTAAGTTGGCGGGGCAGAGGCAATAAGTCCCCATCTTCACATCAACTTCTTGGGAGAAACAACTAGTGGGCAGTGGCAATAAGTCCCTTTGGTAATCTAGAAGTTATCCCAGCACCCCAGTTGGTGGGCAGAGGCAATAAGTCCCCATAGTATACCAACCAGGAGCATTGGAACGGGTTTCGGTCCCCAGAAGCATCCGAGCATCATCAGCATCGTCAGCATCATCAGCATCATTAGCATTTCAACATCCTTGCATTTACATACCACACAATTTTCACTTGTTAGGTTGTCAACGCCTTAGAATCGCTTGACATTATCTCAATTTCACATTTTAGGTAGTCAACGCCTTAGAATAGCTTGACATCATATCATCCTTATAGGTAGTCGGCGCCTTAGAATAGTCTGACATTACTTCATTTTTACCTTTAGGTGGTCGACGCCTTAGAATCGCTCGACATCCTTCCACTTTACACATAGGTAGTCAGCGCGCCTTAGAACAACTCGACACAACTTATCAGATTTCAATTGCATGTGGGGTCTTTTAAGATCCAAAATTTTGGGGCATCACTCAAGCATCAACTAGCCTTTTCATTTCCATTACAAAGTCTAGTTGACGGGGGGTAATTTGTTATACCCAAAATTTCAACCCCTCAGAAGAGAGTCTCTACTAATAGGCTAGTAGCGAGGGTTCCCAGTTCGATTGACACATTTTAGAGTACTAGGGACAGCTTAGTCGTCTCCAGGGGCATTTTCATAATTTTTCAAGGCTCTTAAGCCCCCTATATGCTTTCTCTCTCCTCCAAATAAGGGTCAAACCAATTCAAAATGCTTTGAAATTTTAACCCATGATAAGGGATGACATTTGAAGTGTAATGGCGTTGGAATTTTGATTTTTCGAATTTCCAATAATTTTCTTGCAATTTCTGATTGAATCTGACGAGAAATTGAATTTAAAAATATTTCAATATCCAAAAAAATCGATTCCACTTTAGAAAAATCAGAAATATCATCCTTTACCCATGTGTAAAATTTCATAATCAAATTCCTTTTGGAAGCCCTCAAGCTAAAACGTAGGTAAATCTCGGTTTTTACCGGGTTTTTCTATCTTTAAGGAAGCCTATATAAGGAGCCTTATCCCTTGATCAAATCAGAACCTCAAGAACCCTAACACCTCAAGAAACTCAGCCGTCACAACCTCTCAACGTTTTTACACATCCAAGCCCCGAAATTTCATCAAAATCTCACAAAATCAACACTAAAACACCTTTTTCAGCTCCCACAACATCATCCATCATCAAACCTTCACCAAAACAGCACCAAAACGTGAAGAACAGCAAGAACAACCATAACCAAAAGCTTGGTTCGAAAACCTTTCGGGTCTGCCATCAACGGAGCACTCGATGAACCCCGACGTGAAGAATCATTGTAAATCCGAAGGTAAAACGGGTAGGAATCTCACTTTCCTAACTCCCTCCGACTTTATCAGTCTTATATCAAAATTTGGGTTCAACCTAACCTTTCGTGGCTTCTGAGTTGCTGTTTGTTTAAGCTTCTACCCAATTACTTGTTTGTTAAGTTTCGCATTAAATTCGATTTCAAATTGTAAACTTTTAAGCACTAACATATTGTAAATCTTTCATGCTACACACCTCTAAAATTTAAGCTCAAAACACCATCGGGAACCTCCCAAACGCCTCGTCCGAGGGCGGTCCGCACCCACGGACGCTATGTCCGGGGTCCCGGACACCTTGTCCGTAAGCTCGGACGCCCCCGGACGGTGGCGGTATTTCAAAACTTAGGTTTTCTAAAATATTGTCCTGGCCCACGGACATCCTGTCCGTGGCCCCGGACTTTTCAAAATTGTGTTTTCTGTTTAATTCGACTTTTATGTTCACATAGGTTAACTAGGGTCCGTGGGTTTGGACATTAGGTCCGTAGCCACGGACGGAAACAAAATTTGACCTAATTCTGCCTCCGAAACCCAAGTTTAGGAATCTTTAATTTTATTTTAATTTTCTGTAAAAAAATGCTAAAAAACATAAATAAAATAGAAGCTCGCGCACTTAGGTTAAAACGACTCGTAATAAGCCGTAATTAAACTAAGTAGAGGAAAAACGACTCCTAGGGGTAATGAAAGTAATTGAACCCTAAATAAGTCGAATACCAAGCCCCCGAACCTGAACTCTCCTTTCCTAATTTGATCTAGGTTAAAATTAGGTGGCGACTCATAACATGTTCCAGTGAGCTAGCTTAGGTTTTAATAATTATTGTTATATGACATAGTTATTAATCTTTAGGTTATAAGTGGACCTAAAACCCGGTTAGATCCTTATCAACTCGAATCAACATAGGATAGGGTTTAAAAATCGAGGCTCACAAAGGATCGGCTATGTATTTCCTGAGTTGTGATACTTGAAAGACATCATGAACACGTCCCAATTCTTCAGGTAATGCTAGCCTATAAGCCATAGCTCCAATCCTCTCAGTAATCGTGTACAGGCCTACAAATTTCAGGCTCAACTTGCCCTTCTGGCCAAATCAGAATACACCCTTCATAGGTGAAACGCGCAAGAACACTTGGTCGTCCACGACGAACTCAAGATCGCGTCGTCGCACATCCGCATAGAATTTCTATCTATCTTGGGCTGCTTTCATATTTGCTCGAATTTGTGGCACTTCCGCTTGTACTTGTTCAAGATACTCCGGTCCAATTATGACTGCTTCACTTGACTCATCCCAACACAACAGGGTACGGCAGGGTCTACCATACAAAGCTTGGAATTGCGACATCTTAATCGAAGCGTGATAGCTGTTATTGTACGAAAACTTGATTAGATGAAGATTATCAATCCAGCTCCCCTGAAAGTCTAAGGCGCATGCTCTAAGCATGTCCTCGAGCGTCTGGATGGTCCTTTCTGTCTGACCATTGGTCTATGGATGGAAGGCGGTGCTAAGCTTCAACTCAGTACCCAGCGTTTCCCATGTTGCTCTCCAGTATCTCAAAAGAAATCTGGTATCACAGTCAGATACTATGGTTTTCGGGACTCCGTGGTGTCGGATGATCTCCTTGTCGAATAACTCAGCGAGCTTCGCCACCTTTCAGGTGTCCTTCATCGGTATGAATCGGGTAACCTTGGTGAGGCGATCGAGTACTACCCAGATCATGTTGAGTCCTCCCCTGGTAGGTGGGAGTCCTACAACGAAATCCATGGAGATATCATGAAATTTCCACTCCGGAATTGGCATAGATTGTACCATTCCGCCCGGTCTTCGGTGCTCGAACTTCACTTTCTGGCAAGCGAGACACCTCAGAACATACTCAGTCACGTCCGATTTCATTCCTGACCACCAAAAGTACCTCTTCATGTCTTTGTACGTCTTAGAGGCTCCCGGATGGACGGATAACAAAGAACAGTGTGACTCTCGCAGAATGCTATCCCTTAGCTCAGCATTGCTTCAGGGACGCATAATCTACCATTCAATCGGATCAGACCATCTTCATGCAGTTGGAAGTCATACTTTCAGTTCTCAAAGGTACCCTATGTGATTTTCTGTCTGATCTCTGTAAAGTAAGGGTCGCTCAACTGAGCGTCTCGCGCCTCGTCAACCAATCTAGAAGAAGCGAGTAGCGAATGGAGCGAGTGTGCTCGACAGCTCAGGGCGTCAGCTACTACGTTTGTCTTCCCTTCTTTGTACTGAAGGTTGATGTCGTAATCAGATAAGAATTCCATCCACCTTCTTTGTCTCAAATTCAGTTCTTTCTATGTAAAGACGTACTGGAGGCTCTTATGATCAGAATAGATGGTGATGCTTACTCCGTATAGATAATGTTGCCATATCTTCAATGCAAAGACAATGGCTCCAAGCTCTAAATCGTGAGTTGGGTAATTCTCATCATGTTTCTTCACCTAACGGGAGGCGTAAGCTACTACCTTGCCATGCTGCATGAGTACGCATCC
The DNA here is from genome assembly GCA_023374045.1 of Limonium bicolor. Lineage (NCBI taxonomy): Eukaryota > Viridiplantae > Streptophyta > Magnoliopsida > Caryophyllales > Plumbaginaceae > Limonium > Limonium bicolor. The sequence continues at coordinate 311,153,535 of CM041777.1, read as the reverse complement.
CATGCCCTTACCAGACGCATCACAATATACCTCGAATCCCTCTGTTCCCTCTGGAAGAGTGAGAATGGGCGCTGAGGTCAACGAGTCTTTCAAGCTCTAAAAGGATTTCTCGCAGTCGTCGGTCCATATAAATGGTGTGTCTTTCTTCATCAATGTAGTCATGGGCTTTGCGACTTTGGAAAAGTCCTTTACAAATCTCCAGTAATAGCCAGGTAGACCAAGAAAGCTCTGGATGTCGGTAACAGTCTTAGGTCTAGGCCATGATCTTACTGCTTCAATTTTGGATGGATCGACTGAAAAACCCGCGCTCGAGATGACATGACCGAGTAAAGATACCTGATCTAGCCAAAACTCGCATTTGAAGAACTTCGCATACAGCTGATTCTCGCGTAGTGTCTCAAGTGCTTTTCTTAGATGGTTTTCATGCTCTTCAGCTGACTTCGAATACACAAGATCGTCGTCGATGAATACTACTACCGAAGTGTCCAACTGATTACTGAATAGACGGTTCACCAGATCCATGAGCTTGGCTGGTGCGTTAGAAAAACCGAATGGCATCACCGTGAATTCGTAGTGGTCATATCTCATACGAAATGTTGTTTTCTCAATGTCTTGCTCTTTGATAGCAATCTGATGGTACCCGAATCAGACGTCAATCTTGGAAAAGACTGAAGCTCTTTTCAACTGATCGAACAGGTCGTCGATGCGTGACAATGGATACTTGTTCTTTACAGTGACAGCATTCAATTCGCGGTAGTCGATGCAAAGGTAGAGGCTACCGTCCTTCTTCTTCACGAAGAGGACTGGTGCTCCCTAGGGTGATACGCTCGGGCGTATAAACCCTTTGTCGAGTAGATCGTGTAATTGTTCTTTGAGTTTTGTCATTTCGGCTAGTGTCATATGGTACGGTGCCCTAGCAATGGGACCAGTACCAGGTACAAGATCAATCTCGAACTCTACTGCTCTCGGGGGTGGCATACCGGGTAGTTCTTTTGGAAATACATCAGGGAATTTGGATACTACTGGCACCTCGGTGCCAAATTCTGGATCTCTCTCTTGATCTTGGACATAGCATAAGTATACATTGTGTCCTTTTCTGAGCTCCTGGTACATAGCCATAGCGAAGATGACTGTAGTCGAAGGCTCTCTCGGCCTCTAGCGGTATGAAACAGTAACCCAGACGAACTCTTGAGCAGCAGCCTATGCTCGGTGCAGAGGATTCGCCCCTTGTGCCACTCCAACTAGTTCATCCCGACTATTAAGTCGAATCCCAACCCATTGAATTCGATGAAGGAGATGGAAAACTCTTCGCCTTTGATTCGAATTGTGGCGGTTTGGTAATACTTGGTACAACTTATTCGCTCCTTTGACGGGAGAGTAACCAAGAAGTTTGGTAGCTCATCTGCGTCTAGCCCTAACCTCTTCGCAAATGAGGGCGATACAAAGGTGTGAGAGGCGCCGGAGTCGAATAGTACGGAGGCATCAATGCCGTTCACCAGTATTGTTCCCGTTAGAATGGTGTCGCTCTTATCGGCTTGTGCTTCGGTGAGGATACTCAGGTTACCTTCGGTACCGAGTCCACAACCTATTGATTCACAAGTTTTATAAGAATTGGTGGTACAACACAAGTGGAATTTAATAACCAACACTGCTTTTTATTAATAAACCAACCTTCATACATACTACTTCTCTAATACACGTTACTAATGTGTTACATGCTACTACAAGATTAATACTTTCTAAAGGTAAGGTTCAGGCGTCCTGGTTTCATGTGTGTGGCATTGATTATTGCCGGTGGTGCTGTATTCAACTTGATCTTTCTGATCCCGTGATACAGCAACCTAGATTTTCCACTCATGATCAAGACATCTTCTGATCTCAATACCATTTTCTCCGCAAGGTCCACACTCTTCTGCTCGCTATACAAAAATACCGTGTCATCACCAATGGACCAAGACACTACAGGCACTCTTAGTTCAAGAGATTCCGTCGTCTCGTCCTTATCTTGGTGTAAGCCAAGTCGTCCTTCTTTCTCATAGAAGTTGACAATACAGAGGTCTACTTGAAGTGCAGGGACTGGTTCATCTTCACATTGTTGTGCAATTTCTACAGCTTGAGTGACAAGCGTTTGGTATTCAGTGGGTATTGATGGAGGTGTGGCTCCGTCTCCTACTCACGTCGTTTGGTATGTCTTGGTATAAGGGTTCCAATCCTTTCCCAAGCACATCATCTTCAGCTTCATGGTTGCTCCACCGGGGAATTCGGGTGTATAAAATCCTCCTGGACCCGCTCCTAGTTCGTTGCATCGTCAGATGATGGCAATTTACGCTTCGGGTGTCAGGTATCCTTTTAATAAGATCATACCTAGGTGGATAACCTGACACTGCTTGTTGGTGAAGTGGCGAGTGGTGATGTCGGTCTCGTCATGAAGTGGGTTTGAAGGTATTGGGTAGCAGATGTTAAATCTCCCTAAGGTTGTAAATTTCATTTAATGTGAGTTCTAGTTTCAACTAGTTCATTTCATGCTTAATTCATACTTCAAGTGCTTACGCATTCACACATTCATTCATACAGGGAATTCAATACTTTAGACATGCTTTTCAAGGATTAAAGGTTACAGTTAATACCTAGGCCAGACTTAGTACCGGTCCCGTTGCGATCAATGATGTGCAAGGCTAGCTGCCTCTACGGTGCGCCCTTCTAAGCACCTCGGGAGCCCTGTCCCTGTGAGGTCTGCTGGGTCTGAGCATCGCCAGATGCAACCTCCTTGCCTTCACGTTGCTTGTAGCCCTGGTAGTTGCCCTTGGGCTTCGAGTTCTTTGGGCATACATTCGCACGGTGCCCCGGTTTCTAGCAATTGTAGCATCAGATCTTCCTTCCTTGGCAATCGGTGTCGGGATGATCCTTGTTGCAGTTTCGGCATACATAGCTTTGGCCATCACCTTGGCTCTTGCCATAGCCAGAATCAGAACGTGTAGCTTTGAAGTTAGAGAGGTTGGTATATTTACACTAATTCACATGCGCACTAATTCATAATTATACTATTTCAGTTTCGGGTTCTTACCCTTATAGGGCTAAGACCTCAGTGGCTTTGCCGCCACTGATGCAGTGTAGGCGAGCTGCAACGGCTCAGCTGTCTTGCCCTTCTCCGCATAGGCACTGCTGTCTCCTGAGGTATTCTTCTGGTTTTGGTGGGAGTACTTCCCCTTCTTCTTCTTCCATGGCTTATTCTGATTTTGCTCATCGGAGTTGTTACCCTTGCTGCTCGCCTTGCGCTTCAGCGCTTGCTCTTCATCTCTCAGCTGGCAGGTGATCTCAACTCGGGATGCATCGTGGTAACACTCCTGAAGTATTCGGGCATTAGGTTATGCATTTACGTAAGGAGATACTAATTCGTATTGACCATGGCATCTAAGGGTTTAAACGATGTTTACCTGAAGGGAGGTAAACCTAGTGTACCTCATGTCATACCGGAGTCGATGGCTCAATCCGCCGTAGAAGTGGTCGACCAAGACCTGGCCGGTATACCCAAGGTCGAGTAGGAGTCTGAGAATGGAGGTGTGTACGGTAGTATTCATCAACCGTCATCTTCTCCGTCATTTTGAGAGCATCGAGCTCAAGACGCTTCTTGGTCTTGACATGCTTGGGGTAATACTTTGATCGGAGAAGAGAGGTGAATGCTTCCCAGTCAAAGGCGGGGTCAGCAGCATGCTCGGCCTTAACGAGCTTCCACCAGTCCATAGCTGCGTCCTTGAGGTAGTACGCCGCTATCCTCACCCTCACTCCAGCAGGAGCCTCGAGGGTCTCGAAAGCCGTCTTCATCTCGGAGATATAGGCCTCGAGTTTGGTGGGGTCGCTCTCGCCTCTAAAGCAGGGAGGTCGAAGGTCGGTGACGCTCTTTACCCAATTTGTTTCATGGGGTTGAGGCCGGTCGGGCTGTTGTTGTTGATTTTGTTGTACTTGTTGCTGGGCTGCAGTCATTAGCTGGGGAAGCAGCTGTGCCACGGTAGCGGCGACGATCTCGGTAACCGTCTGCACACCAGGCTCATCAGCCTGCTCTCCCCGGGGTCGGCCTCGACCACGGCATCTTCCTGACATCTGAACAAGTATGGATTACATTAGATACTGTGACCATGTGGTCTTGATTTAAACAATGGTATCGTCTTTTCAGACGTTAAGGGTATCCGTTATCATTAACGGTCATTCCTAGTTAGGTTTCTAATTCTCCGTTGTAAAACGGTTTGTAATTCTAACTTGGTAATCACTACGCTCGGTGTTCTAATCTTCAGAGCGCGACTACACTCTGATACCACTTTTTGTAACACCCCAACCCCTAATCCTTCCATTATCCTCTAATCGTCTCCATAATTACTCTACACGCAGTGGATACTTACATACTCTCAGTGGGTGATACAACGCAGTTAGGCATCCTAAGACTAACAAGGCTCCTACTACTTACTGTAACTGTCTAAAGACTAGATTATACCGAGCAACGTAAATACTTACATACAATTCAAAATACTTACTTACATTCTTGATTACCGAGTATTCAAAAGTATATCAATTACATTCCACCTTACAAGTCTACAAAAACTAAGAGATTATATAACCACTCATTCTTTCCAAGTTCACAAGTTCAATTCTTCAAAAGGGTAGGCGTCAAGCCGTGTACAACTCGGTACACCTTTCTCATCCTACTAACTACTCCAAAAAGAAATCATCATGGTCCTAACTCGGCCATCAATTCTCCCGAGTACCTGTAGAAATAAAAATAGTGCCCCAAGGGGCTCAGCAAAATGCTGCATATGAAATTCGCATACCCCGCGTGCTAACGGGGGTACGCCGACTACTTGGTCAAATACATGCGGTTCATTTTATTCATACATACATACATTCTTTGATAAGATACAATACATTCACATCATAGAACATACATACATTCCATTCAATACATACAAGGAAGACAATACACGTCAACCATTCGTACTTACCGTAACCCGGAGATACACTTCTTCAATAAATACACAAAACTTGTCAGTTACTTTCTCACCCCGGGTTAATCGGGTGTGTTTTACTCTTTACTCGTGATCAATGGCTTACACTAGCCATGATCTTTACTCATACAATTACTTTTCTTACTTACTTACTCAAGTCAAGTCGGTATGACCTTCGGGCATGGACTACGATATCTCACCACCGGGCTTTAGGGTGGCTCACTAATCCAGGATGCTACCCATTTAAGGGGTTTGGTCCATGGAAAATATTAAGGCCAGGATTCAGACGCAACCTCTTGTGTCTCCTTATCCTCACACACGGCCGAAACTATATCGGACTTCTACTCATTCCAATTTACCAATTTCTCATTGTTAGAAATGTTAGCTAGTTAGGAATTTGTCAGAAGTCCTTCTTTTCATACAATGGGTTAATACACTACACATCAAGGCCACACATACACTTCATTCTCATTCATACATTTCATGAATTATACAAACTAAGAGTTCAAGACATTACAACAAGAACAATATAATACATGCACAAGTAAGTGCATTAAAAACCCAATTCGTGCATTTATCTTATTTAGTTGATCACATAAACACACAAATCAGGTAACCAAGGTAGCATACGGGGCATGAGAAAATCATACCGTTCACCGTCGTACTCAAACTCCGACTTTCCTTCGGTGTTCAACTATTCGAGTCCTATACCACACATGGAGTTATATGGTCAATAATCTATTATTGACTTAACGCATTCCTTCATTAATACTTCCAATGTACACTTACTAGTTCTTACAATTCATACTTGATTATGAAAATCATTCTTTTCTCATTATTTCTTAAACTTGCTTTCTTACTCATGTACTTACTTTATCACCATTATTACTCTATTAATGGTGTACTACCAAAGCCTTATATATATATATATATATATATATATATATATATATAATATATATATACCTATACTATACTATATGATTACTATGTTTTTTGTTTGAGTCGACCGACCTTACCCAGGGTCGGCCCCAAGGTTGGTCGAAGTCAGTGTGTACGATCCTAGAAAATACAGACCCGACCGACCTTGCAGGGTAGGTCCCAAGGTCGGTCCAAGTCAGTAGGCACTAGTAGAAAAAGACCCTACCGCGGCGGTTGTTTGGTACCTATGGCAGCGGTTGAAAACCGCTGCGATGGGTGCCGCTGCAGAAGGTGAAAACCTACCGCAGCGGTTGTAGAACCGCTGCGGTAGGTACTCTAACGCAGCGGTTCTTTTAACAACCACTGCGGTAGGTACTCTACCGCAGCGGTTGTTAAAAAACCGCTGCGTTAGACCTTTTTTTTAAAAAAAAAAACAACCTATCGCAGCGGTTCCTTCAACAACCGCTGCGATAGGGTCTCTTCAGAAAATATTGACAGGGCCTATTGCAGCGGTTCTTACTAAGAACCGCTGCAATAGGTTGTTTTTTTTTCATTCCACCTTACAATTCTACCACACACACCCAAAATCAATCAAACCTGTTAAGATATAGCAATTAACAATGCCACCACAGTGGGGCATTAGATCAACCATTTCACCATTTCAATAGCCACCAAACCTATCTACGGGCAATAATCTACTTACATTTACAAATTTGAGCAAATAAATCAAACGTCAACAAAAACTTTACAGAAACCACAATTGTTTCATGAGAATTTCAAAATCATCCTACTCAATCCTACCAACCCTAAAAGCAACCTACATTAACGCTCATGAATTCTGCCCATTCTTCGAGCACCTCGGTTATAGTCCTTCATTGTAACCGTCTACCAACTCTTCAAAAGCCTTGAAATTAACACAAAAAGAAAATGATTAGTTGCTAATAATACTTTGAGTTTAAGAATCAATGTTAAAAATTATCTACAAAACCAAAATATTTCGAGAATGCTACTTACCTTGTCTAGAGACTTCTCTGGCAAGAGTCTCAGTCCCGCTATCAAGTCACTCATAAACCGAATGACATAGTAGCCACATTCCGAACCTCCCGGCTGCTGTGGAAACTG
>CM041777.1:311128699-311145998 GCA_023374045.1 Limonium bicolor | reverse complement strand
TGATCGAATAGGTCGTCGATGCGTGGCAATGGATACTTGTTCTTTACGGTGACCGCATTCAATTCGCGGTAGTCGATGCAGAGCCGGAGGCCACCGTCCTTCTTCTTCACAAAGAGGACCGATGCTCCCTAGGGTGATACGCTCGGGCGTGTAAACCCTTTGTCGAGTAGATCACGTAATTGTTCCTTAAGTTCTGTCATTTCTGCCGGTGCCATATGGTATGGTGCCCTAGCAATGGGACCAGTACCAGGTACAAGATCAATCTCGAACTCTACTGCTCTTGGGGGTGGCATGCCGGGTAGTTCTTTTGCGAATACATCGGGAAATTTGGATACCACTGGCACCTCGGTACTGAATTCTGGACCTCTCTCTAGATCTTGCACATAGCATAAGTACACATCGTGCCCCTTTCTGAGCTCCCGGTACATAGCCATAGCGGAGATGAATGTAGTCGAAGGCTCTCTCGGCCTCTGGCGGTATGAAACAGTAACCCTAGACAGACTCTTGAGCAGCAGTCTATGCTCGGCGCAGATGACTCGCCCCTTGTGCCGCTTCAACCAGTTCATCCCGACTATCAAGTCGAATCCCAACCCATTGAATTCGATGATGGAGATGGGAAATTCTTCGCCTTTGATTCGAATTGTGGCGGTTCGATAATACTTGATACATCTTATTCGCTCCTTCGACGGAAGAGTAACCTGGAAGTTTGGTAACTCATCTGCGTCTAGCCCCAACCTCTTCGCAAATGATGGCGATACAAAGGTGTGAGAGGTGCCGGAGTCGAATAGTATGGAGGCATCAATGCCATTTACTGGGAAGGTTCCCGTTAGAATGGTGCCGCTCTTATCGGCTTGTGCTTCGGTGAGGATACTCAGGTTACCTTTGGTACCGAGTCCACAACCTAATGATTCATAAGTTTGGTAAGTAACGATGGTAGGACGCAAGTGGAATTTAATAACCAACACTGCTCTTTATTAATAAACCAACCATCATACATACTGTGTCTCTAATACACGTTACTAATGCGTTACATAATATTACAAGGGTAATACTTTCTAACGGTAAAGTTCAGGCGTTCTAGTTTCATGTGTGTGGTATTGATTATTGCCGATGGTGCCGTATTCAACTTGATCATTTTTATACTGTGATACCGTAACCTTGACTTTCCACCCATGATTAGGACATCTCCTGATCTCAGTACCATTTTCTTTGCGAGGTCCACACGCTTCTGGTAGCCATACAAGAATACTGTGTCATCACCAATGGACCAAGACACTACGGGCACTCCTTGTTCCAGAGATTTCGTTGTCTCGTCCTTATCTTGGTGTAAGCTAAGTCGTCCTTCTTTTTCATAGAAGTTGATGATACAAAGGTCTGCTTCAAATGCAGGGATTGGATCATCTTCACACTGTTGTGCAAGTTCTACAGCTTGTGTAACAAGCGTCTGAAATTCGGTGGGTATTGATGAAGGTGTTGCTCCGTCTTGTTTTCGCGTCTTCTAGTATGTCTTGGTATAAGGGTTCCAATCCTTTCCCAAGCACATCATCTTTAGCTTCATTGTTGCTCCACCGGGGAATTCGGGTGTATAAAATCCTCCTAGACCCGCTCCTAGTTCGTTGCATCGTCGGATGATGGAAATTTGCGCTTCAGGTGTCAGGTATCCTTTTAATAAGATCATACCTGGTCGGATAACCTGACACTGCTCATTGGTGAAGTGGTGAGTGGTGATGTCGGCTTCTTCATGAAGTGGGTTTGAAGGTATTGGGTAGCAGATGTTAAATCTCTCTAAGGTTGTAATTTCATCTAATGTGAGTTCTAGTCTTAACTAGTTCATTTCATCCTTAAATTTATACTTCAAGTTCTTACGCATTCATGCATTCATTCATACAGGTAATTCAATACTTTAGACATGCTCTTCAAGGATTAAAGGTTACAGTTAGTACCTAGGCCGAACTTAGTACCGGTCCCGTCACGATCAATAATGTGCAAGGCCGGCTGCCTCTACGGTGCGCCCTTCTGAGCACCTTGGGACCCCTGTCCCTGTGAGGTCTGCTGGGTCTGAGCATCGCCAGACGCAACCTCCTTGCCTTCACGTTGCCTGTAGCCCTGGTAGTTGCCCTTGGGCGTCGAGTTTTCCGGGCATACATTCGCACGGTGCCCCGGTTTCTGGCAGTTGTAGCACCGAATCTCTCTACCTTGGCAATCTGTGTCGGGGTGGTCTTTGTTGCAGTTTCGGCATACATAACTTCGGCCATCACTTTGGCTCTTTCCATAGCCAGAACCAGAACCTATAGCTTCGAAGTTAGCGAGGTTCGGCATATTTACACTAATTCACATACACACTAATTTGCAAGTATACTAGTTCAGTTTCGGGTTCTTACCCTTATAGGGCTGAGACCTCAGTGGCTTTGCTGCCACTGGTGCACTGTAGGCGAGCTGCAATGGCTCAGCTGCCTTGCCCTTCTCAGGATGGGCACTGCTGTCTCCTGAGATATTCTTCTGATTTTGGTGGGAGTACTTCCCTTTCTTCTTCTTCCATGGCTTATTCTGATTTTGCTCATCGGAGTTTTTACCCTTGCTGCTCACCTTGCGCTTCAGCGCTTGCTCTTCATCTCTCAGCTGGCAGGTGATCTCAACCCGAGAAGCAGCGTGGTAACACTCCTGAAGTATTCGGGCATTAGGTTACGCATTTACGTAAGAAGGTACTAATTCGCATTGATCATGGCATCTAAGGGTTTAAACGATGTTTACCTGAAGGGAGGTAAACCTAATGTACCCCATGCCATACCGGAGTCGATGGCTCAATCCGCCATAGAAGCGGTCGACCAAGACCTAGCCGGTATACTCAAGGTCTGGTAGAAGTCTGAGAATGGAAGTGAAGGTGCGATAGTATTCATCAACCATCATCTTCTCCGTCACCTTGAGGGCATCAAGCTCAAGACGCTTCTTGGTCTTGACATGCTCGGGATAGTACTTAGATCGGAGAAGAGAGGTGAATGCTTCCCAGTCAAATGCGGGGTCAGCAATGTGCTCTGCCTTAACGAGCTTCCACCAGTTCATAGCTGCGTCCTTGAGGTAGTACGCCACTATCCTCACCCTCACTCCAGCAGGAGCCTCGAGGGTCTCGAAAGCCGTCTCCATCTCGGAGATATAGGCCTCGAGCTTGGCGGGGTAGCTCTCGCCTCTAAAGCAGGGAGTTCGAAGGTCGGCAACGCTCTTTACCCAATTTGTTTCACGGGGTTAAGATGGATCGGGCTGTTGTTGTTGGTTTTGTTGTACTTCCTGCTAGGTTGCAGTCATTAGCTGGGGCAACAGCTGTGCCACGGTGGCGGCGACGATGTCGGCGACCGTCTGCGCACCAGGCTCCTTAGCCTGCTCTCCCCGGGGTCGGCCTCGACCACGGCCTCTTCCTGACATCTGAACAAGTATAGATTACATTAGATATTGTGACAATGTGGTCTTGATTTAAACAATTGTATCGTCCTTTCAGATGTCAAGGGTATTCGTTATCATTAACGGTCATTCCAAGTTAGGTTTCTAATTCTCCGTTGTAAAACGGTTTGTAACCTAACTCGGTAATCATTACGCTCGGTATTCTAATCTTCAGAGCGCTACTGCGCTCTGATACCACTTTTTGTAACACCCCAACCGCTAATCCTTTCATAATCCTCTAATCGTCTCCATAATTACTCTACACGCAGCGGATACTTACTTACTCCCGGCGGGTGATACAACGCCCTTAGCCATCCAACGGCTAACAAGGCTCCTACTACTTACGGTAACGATCTGAAGACTAGATTATACCGAGCAACATAAATACTTACATTACCTTCCCAACACTTACTTACATTCCTGATTACCGAGTATACAAAGTATATTAATTACATCCGAACTTCTATGAGTTTACCAAAAGCTATGAGTTTATACAACCTCACATTCTTACCAAATTCATAATCTCAAAATCCAAAAGGGTGTACCACATGGTACACCGGCAACTCAAAAGGCATAAGCCATGTACAACTCGGTACACCATTCATATCCTACTAACTACGCAAAAAGAATCATCACGGTCCTCACTCAACCATTAATTTTCACGGGTACCTGTAAAATGTAAAAACAGTGCCCCAAGGGGCTCAGCAAAACGCTACATATAAAATTCCCATACCCCGCGTGCTACACCGACTACTTGGTCGAATACATACGGTTCATTTTATTCATACTTACATACATGCTTTTATAAGAAACAATACATTCGCATCATAGAACATCAATCCATTTAGTACATACAAGGAAGACAATAAGAGTCAGCCGTTCATACTTACTGAATACGGAGATACTCTTCTCCAATACATACGCAATACTTGTTAGCTTCATTACTCACCCGGGTTAATCGGGTGTACTTTACTCTTTACTTGTGATCCTTGACTTACACCAGTCATGATCTTTACTTATACAATTACTTTTCTTACTTACTTACTCAAGTCAAGTTAGTATGACCTCTGGGTAGGGACTACGATATCCCACCACCGGGCTTTAGGGTGGCTCACTAATCTAGGATGCTACCCACTTAAGGGATTTGATCCATGGAAAATATTAAGGCCAGGATTCGGATCCAACCTCTTGTGTCTCCTCATCCTCACGCGTGGCCGAAACTATATCGGACTTCTCCTTATTCCAATTTACCAATTTCTCAATGTTAGAAATGTTAGCTAGTTAGGAAATGGTTAGAAGTCCTCCTTCCCATACAATGGGTTAGTACACTACATATCAAGGCCACACATACACTTCATTCACATTCATACATTTCATGAATTATACAAACTATAGGTTCAAGACAATACAACAAGAACAATATAATACAAGCACAAGTAAGTGCGTTAAAAACCCAATTTTTGAATTTATCTTATGTAGCTGATCACATAAACACACAAATCAAGTAGCCAAGGTAGCATACGGGGCATGAGAAAATCATACCATTCACCGTCGTACTCTAACTCCGACTTTCCTTCGGTGTTAAAATATTCGAGTCCTATAACATACATGGAGTTGTATGGTCAATGATCTATTATTGATCTAACTCATTCCTTCATTAATACCTCCAATGTACACTTACTAGTTCTTACAATTCATATTCGATTATGAAAATCCTTCTTTTCTCATTATTTCTTAAACTTGCTTTCTTACTCATGTACTTACTTTCTCACCATTATTACTCTATTAATGGTGTACCACTAAAGCCTTATATATGTGTATACAGTATATATATATTATATAATATATATATATATATATATACATATGTGATTACCATATTTTTTACTCGACCGACCTTACCCAAGGTCAGCCCCAAGGTCGGTCGAAGTCAGTAGGGTATGGTACTGGAAAATTCAACTTCGACCGACCTTACCCAAGGTCGGTCCTAGGGTCGGTCGAAGTTAGTAGACATCCATTTTGAAAATTTAGATCCGAACGACCTTGCAGGGTAGGTCCCTAGGTCGGTCCAAGTCAGTATGTTTCTGGGTTTGAAATTTATGACTCGACCGACCTTGCAGGGTAGGTCCCAAGGTCGGTCGAAGTCAGTAGATTTCTAGGTTAACAATTTTATGACTCGACCGACCTTGCAAGGTAGGTCCCAAGGTCGGTCGAAGTCAGTAGATTTCTAGGTTTACAATTTTACGACTCGACCGACCTTGCAAGGTAGGTCCCAAGGTCGGTCGAAGTCAGTAGACTCCCATTCTTGCAAATTCTGGCTCGACCAACCTTCCTAGGGTTGGTCCCAAGGTCGGTCCAGTCCAGTATACTCATTTTAAATTTTGTTTCAGTTTTACTCCTTTACCCATTCCTTCCTTAATCTTTCCCAAAGCATTACTAACATGTTTAACACCCATTTTGATGCTCTTATCTCCCCTAACCCATCTACTAAACTCATTACTTATTTCTATGTTAACTTACACAATTTTTTTTTCTCACTTTCATTTCAGCACTTATGCTAGTTTTTGTTTCTCCTATGCTACAGATTTTTATTCTAACTTTTACCATCCAATACTCCCACAACCAATACCATTTCTAGCATTCAAAATGCATTATCTTCCACCCAAGTTCTTCCCATTACTTAGCTCTCTCCCAAATCTGTTTTAAAATCATGAACTACTCACAACAAACACCAAAACACACCTAGTTATTACCAAGGTTATTCCCTCTTCTTACACATTTAAGTCTTCTAATTTCTAGACCAATTTTGACAGAGTTTCCCCTATAATTTTCACTTTGCCCACACACCATTTCAGCTCACAACTCATTCCCAAATTTTCCATATCAATCTAAGCATTACAACACATTAAATATTCCTGCACACATACTCTTATTTCCCAAGGTTCTTCCCAAGCTTTTAATCATCATTCACAAGTTCCAAAAGAGTTTAATTCTCTTCCTCATTATACTACAACATAACTACTACTCAAAACCATGTACATTACTCATTTTAGGCATCTAAAATCTGTTACATTAAGGCATACAAAACTAGCTCAAGGTAAAAGCAATTACCTTGTGTTTCTAGTTTTTCCTTTATTTCCTTCCTTCCCTTTCTTATTTCCTTCTTTCTTGTTCTTTCTTCACAATTTCAGAAATGCTACAACCCATACCAAAGAATGATAATGAGCATTAATGTAATCCCTTAACCTCTAAAATTAGCCCTAGAACACAAGGAAGGTTTAGAGCTCTAAAGAGTTTTACCTTGGAACTCCTAGGTGGAGTTTTTGAATAGCAATGAGGCAATGTTCCAGCTTCTAAAATGCACACCCAAACCGGCTGGAACATGGGAGAAACAAGGCTCAACTTTGAATTTTCGTTTTGCAAGAAAGAACTAGAAAAAGATGGATTTTTAAGACTCTTTTTACCTCAAAACAACAAGGAGATGAAGGTGCTTCCAATGGTGGTCTTCAAGCTCTAAAAAGAGGTACACCCATGGAGATGAAAGTGGTGTTTTCTGATTTTTGAAAAGAGAGGAATATTGCCCAAAGAGAGAGGGGTTTAGTGGTGTGATTTTCTTTGCATTTGGAGTTGATTTTGGCCAAGAAAAATGAAGAGCAAGAGGTGGGCTGTGTGAGCTCTACAAAATCGCCATTAACAAGCTTGAGGAGGAAGAGAGTTCTACTTTGCTTTTGTACTTTATTTCTTTACTTATTTGTCTTTTAGCATATAAGGGGGGAATTAAGAGAGGGAGAGGGGGAGGGAACCGGCCACACTCACACACAGGGAGGGAAATCAGATTTTTATTTACAAATGGGACATGTTAGTTTAGCTTATTTATACTTATCACCCCACAACTTCTAGTTTTTTTACATTGCTCACTAACCGGAACCCGTTTTCCGGAATTTTCTCGTTTAATTAATTTTATTGGTTATAGACCTTCATTAACGTTTATTAATGACTATTTAAGTAGCAAAAATTATTACGGGTCTATTTAACCCGCTTAAAGCCACGTTTTCCCGGTTTCCTCAAAAACGCGCTTTAAGGTTCGTTTATGCTTTTAATCCGTTTTAAGGATCCATTTTCTTCGGAATTAGTTCCCTCATGTTTACTTAGGTGTAATTAAGCCTCTAAAATCATCATTAGCTTACTTAATCACTTTTTTTTAAAAAAATTGGGGTATTTCACCCTTTCATGAAAATAGGAAAAAAAACTGGGTAAACAAAATCATTCCGATTCCCTTTTCAGATTACCCTAAAACAAATGCACCCTAAAACCTGTCCCTTTTTATCGATAGAGAATGAAAGAAAAGACAAATAACTTTCAAGGGCTATGTTTTTCCATGCAGCAAATGTAGAAAAAAGGGAAAATTCACAATATGACATTAAAATGTTTCATAATTCACGATATACCCTTTTTTTCAAATTTGTCCCTCATATGCCACGAAAAATGTTATAAAATTCATAAAATGAAATGATTTGGTAACAGACGTTAATTGTGCTTGGAAAATAACCATATTACCCCTGACAATTTTTTTTTGTTTTTTTAAGTTAGTGGTTTTGTAATGACTATTATTTTGATTTTTTTTAAAAAGTTCATAATATATCCCTGTTTTTACAAAAAAAATCACAAAATACTCCTATTATTACAAAAAAGTTCACAATATGCCCCAGCTTTATAAAAAACTTCACAATATGCCACTATTTTTTGCAAAAACGTTAACAATATGCCCCTAGTTTCCTTTTTAAACTATCGTAACAACTATTTTTCTATTCAAATGAATCGATACAATCCTCATTCTAAAGTAAGACACACTTTCAATGTGTCACGCAAGAACACTTAAATCGTTTGAATAGAAAAATAGCCGTTACAATAGTTTAAAATTAAAATAAGGGCATAAATTGTGAACTTTTTGGTAAAAACAGGGGCATATTGTGATTTTTTTTGTAAAACATGGGTATTTTGTGACCTTTTTATAAAAACAGGGGTATTTTGTGAACTTAAAAAAATAGTCGCTACAAAAAACACTAAATTTTTTAAAATTTTAAAAAATAAAATAAAATTGTTAGGGGTAATATGGTCATTTTACAGAGCATAGTTAATATTCATTAGCTAATCATGCCATTTTGTGAATTCTAAAACATTTTCATGACATATGAGAAAAAATAAAAAAAAAGTGACATTTTGTAAATTATGAAACATTTTAGTGGAATTTTCCCTAGAAAAACCCAAAAATCTCATTAGCTTCATTTTTTATCCTATTAACTATAAATAAATAATAGTGAATAATTTTTTGTTTTTTCCATAATTTAATTAAAGGATTGTTTTTCATTTCTACAATTATATTTCATATTATATTTACAGATTTTACATTACTTTATTTATATGTTAATAAATTATTTTTCACAAGTATAACCGTTTTTTCACGTTTTTTAAATATGTTTTGTCAAAAGTGAGATAACATGCTCAACCTATGACAATAGGCCTTATTGTACTTCCAGAATATATATACATATATGTTTTTAATTATTTTATCTAAAGCTAAAATACTATATTTTTAATAAATAATTACAAAATGAACAGTGAACATATAAGCATGTTATTTTCAATATATCTTGATATTTCTACCTTAATATATACTCCCTCCGTCCCACCTGCACTGTCTGATTTATTTTTGCACAAAGCTTAATAAAATCTAAAAAAGTAGAGACGAGATGAAATTTAAGAACACTATAACAGACACTATTTTAGGACAAAGAAGAAATGGACAGCGGACTCTGTCTATGGGAGGGAGTATATTGTACTTATATGCATACATATTAAAACATAATACTACAAAACATCTGGAGCACTTGCTATCTTTTTTTTTTTTAAACAAGATTTTCAAACAGATACAGTCAAATTCCATTTTAAAGTTAGAGCGGCTGTCAGTTGGAAATTCAGAATCTGGATGAGATTACCGTATTCTCCCTACTCCTCTCTATATCCCTCTTCCTAAGAAAAATTAAAAAAAGTCCCCACTCCTTCCTCTCCCTCTTCCTGAAACGGCCAAATTCTCCTCTCTCCCACAGTAAACTGCCTCTTCTCTCCAAGTTCAAACGAGAAATCGTTCATTTTCTCCATTCCTCAATCTTTGAGACTCATTTCATCTCTTTCACTTCACTGAAATTTCTCTTCGACATAATCTACGGCAAGCGCAGCTACTTTGAAACTTACGTGATTCTACAGCGTTGTTAGATCTGTCTGTGCATCTATGCCATATGGAAGAGCCTGAAAATTTGTCGATTGATCAAACAAATTGGGGAGTGACAGATGGTGGTGGTTCTCTCTTTGACGTCTTCGAGCAAGATGATTACCTCTTGTCTTGCAGTGCAGGTTCTGTCATTACGAGTTTTTATTGAGTGCTCGTACTGGGTGTTACCACTCGAAAGTTTACTGAATTCAACAATTTCTTGATCCTCATTGTAATGGAAATTGACATAGCTTGACGCTCAATTTGTAGATAGATTCGGTTTACCGAGTATTGTAGTACTTGGACTTCCCTTTAATCGCAGTTATCTGTGCGGATTTGAATATCTTTTGCAATCTCATGCTCTTCTTTCGTTCTTAACGGATATTTTTTTTATCAACGGGAAACCATAAATTATTCTTTTGCTTCTGTTTCGAACATCCGCGTGAGGTTGGATGCTTAGCAATATTTAGTTTCCGTCGACGTATTTACTAAATTCTGGATGCAGAGGTTGGCTTGTTGGATGAAAAGATAAAGAAGTCAGTGGAGGGAGAAAATGTGTTTGAACCATTTGAGTCCACTGAACCAGACATCTCCAGAGATGACAAACATAATCTTCTCCAAAGATTAGCCTGGGATAGTGCCTTCTTCACCTGCGCAGGTTTGTTTCTAGTAGATGTGAATTTGACAACTTCATTTGCATTGCTTATGTTTATCTTTAAAGATATTTCCTTTGAATGGTTAGGTGTCCTCGATACTGATGAATTGTCAAGCATCATTGAACGAGCTGTTCATAGTGATAGCAAAACCAGGCAAATGTTGCCAGGAATTCAAGAGGATATAAGTCAATCCACTGATTCATTGTCAACTCTTGAGAGTGATACTGTGGATCTTGCAAGTCTCGAGGCGGATCTCTTCAGTGATATCAGAGCTTCGATTCAGAGAAGCGGGTTCACTCCGGTGAATTCAATTAAAAGTGAGATATATGAAGGAACAGAGTCCATGGGCGGCCATGGTGATTATTCTCTACATTATATCTGCTATCTTATTATATGGCTTCGTTCGGCCGGCGCTGTTTTGTGGCATAAATTGGGTAGTTTTGGGGTGGTCCCCACGTGGGTCCCACGTGGGTCCTACGTTCTACTCCAATAATATACTGCCACATATAAAACAACCACAAAACAGTCAGACCAAAACAACCACAAAATAACCTACCGAACGCAGCCTATGTATATACTATATACTTCATCCGATTCGAGGAGGGAACTGCTTGGAGACTAGGGGTGTTCATAACCGGTTAACCGGCTTTTCGGTTAACCGTTACCGAAAAGCAGGTTAACCGGATTGTTGGTTAGTCAAATTTGATAACCGTAACCAGTTCATTTAGAAACCGTCGGTTTCGGTGCGGTTTTACCGGTTTAACGGTTAACCGAAATGATGGAGATTTATGTTTTTTTTTTTCTTATAATTAGTAAACAATGTGCGGTTTTTCCGGGTTTGATGCGATATTTAACTAGTTAACCGTCGATTTTGATAAGATTTTGTTGGTTTTGGTATAATTCTAACCATTAACTATATAATTGTATATTTATTTTTGGTAAATCTAATAATTAATCATATAATTTTATAGTATACTCAAAAAAGTTAAAAAAAATTAATAAATTAAATGCTTAAACGGTTTTTTCAGTTAACTGGATTCGTCAAAATCAATAACCGTAACCGGAACCGGAACCGGAAACTAAACGGCTCGGTTAACTGAACCGGCAAACGAATTCGGTTAACCGGGTTTCCGGTTTCGGTTCGGTTTAACGGTTCCGGTTTTCATGAACACCCCTACTGGAGACCATATGTCTTGAAATTCTTTTAGTTGACTTGTTCCTGATATATAGATGTACTCTTTTCTTGGAAATATAGCCCATCTTTATTCAATTTTTTTATGCATGTTAAATCTCAAAATAAAATCAGCTCATGTTCTTATCATTGACAGTATGACTGTTTCTTCCAGGGGTAAAAGTTACCGACCAGCATCATAGAAACAATGTGAGTGAATTACTTAAACTGCCCACTATTTTAGATCATGGATTCCTTCTGTCTTTTACGA
Source organism: Limonium bicolor (assembly GCA_023374045.1). Classification (NCBI taxonomy): domain Eukaryota; kingdom Viridiplantae; phylum Streptophyta; class Magnoliopsida; order Caryophyllales; family Plumbaginaceae; genus Limonium; species Limonium bicolor. The sequence continues at coordinate 311,134,200 of CM041777.1, read as the reverse complement.
TGAGTTGTTTCCTAAATAGTACTTACAAAAAAGGTAAAGCCCAAGTCCACTTTCAAGAAAGTTGGATTCTGCTGGGCGCAAATGGTAAAGGCGAGTATCAAGTTCTATTAAAGCTTTTGACAAGTATACTCCACATCCACATGCACGCAGAAACTTCATAAAAAACTTGTTTTTTCTCGTGCCATGCTTAAAGTAGTATATTGGTGTCCACTCTGATTCTATTGGAAAATTTCCGAATTGACTTCTCTGATGTTCTTAATTGCTACATTATATTCTTTCTGACTAAAGAAATGTTTTATGGTGATATCGAATCCACGAGGATTGACGTGCTGCTTTCTACTCTAATGCAGCCTGGGTAAAAGCAGTGAATCATCAAGTTCAATCCTGGCAACCTGAAACAAATAGCAAAAACACTTCAGCAGCAAGTGGCAAGAAATCGGTTGTCACGACCCAAACGAACGCCCTAGTGCTGTTGACCGGGTGAGATCAGAGGCAAATAACTTAGGAGTTGACAAAGGTGCATTAATTTAGAACCTCGTTGTCTGTTATGTCTGCGTTCAGTTCTTATTTCATTTCCAAAAATTATCCATTCTGAAGCATTCGTGGGTGATTGGCTGGCTATATAGCACAGGGGAAAAAGTGTTCAAATGATTCTCCAGCCTGGTAATCCAAAGAAGCATGGTGTTCAAAGCTATATCATCTACCAAATCGTCTCCTGGATTGGCTGTGACTTAAAAGGATCAGCAAGCCCTCGTTCTTCTTGTGACAGTCTCGTAGTTCTTCATCTGAGAATCATCATCCTACTTCATCGTTTTCCTCACTAAGGAAGACAGACAATAAAATGGTGAAATTGCCTTCACGGTGCTCACAACAGAAAACACCACTACCAGTAGTTGAGGGTTGAAAAGTTCAGGCTGGTACACCTCCTCGTCCCTCGGCTCGTATGAAGTGTCTACTAAGGACGGTTGTTGTGTTTCTTCACCTGCCAGCTCCGTGAATGAACGATCATCACTCATCAGTGTCGTCATCATTAACTGTAAGTGGGAATAAGAAGAAGGGGTGGTAATATCTCACCAGATAGTTCCAGTACGAATAATGGAGCCAATAAGGATACGACTCCCACCGCTCTGGACTTGTTGGTACAACCTATCAAAAAAACTTCAACTGAGAAGCAGGGAAATTACAACGAACCTTTGCCAAGAAGTCGCCGCAGCTGGAAACGGGTCTTCTCCAAGTCTAATTTCTGTAAAACCCATTGGTTTGCGACTACCATCACGAAAAAAAAGCTTCTTTGATGGGGTTAGTCTTTCTTCCTGGCTTAATATACAAGCCCAAATAGTTGCCCATGAACTTTTAGATTGAAGAATGAACACATATCGTTATTTATGGATGAATTCAAGATACTATTATCAAATGTTCCTTGGTTTATCCTGATAAAAAAATGCGGCCTGGTTTATCAGGATTTTCTTATGCTTTTAGAAATTAGTGACTGAGCCGGGTATTTTGCCTAGCTGAATCGAGAGCTGATGTCAGTTGTCAGTTGAAATTAGAAAATGTAGAGAGAAAAAATAGTTGATATGACAATTGATGTATGTGACATACAGAGAGAACAAACTAGCTGATCAAATAAACTAGCTTATAATTTGGACAAAAGAATTGGGCCATATATTACTTGCACTTTTTCTGTCACTGTTGCCGGTTATCATGAAGCTAAGATGTCAACAGTCTATATATATACAGAAGAAAAGAGGCGGGAGAACTCTAAGTGGCAAACAAATTCAATCTTGTTCGACTAAAAGCGGAAAAGGTAGTTTGAGATCAACCAGAAGGTACAAAGTGAAGATACAACAACACTTGCCAAAACTATGAATCTTGTTCATTGATAGGATCAATGCAAATGATAGTGACTAGTTGATGTTTTGAAGGAAATTCTCAAATTCACCTGAAGGAAGGAAGCGCATTGAAGTAAACTCTTGCTTTCTTTTAGCGAAGAACACTTGCATTCTTTCTAATAGTAGGGAACCTCAAGGGTAATGGCACGATACTTAACAGATCTTTAGGGTATATGTAGATGCCATGCTACTGGCACAGAAGTTGGAGCACTCGGGCCAACCGTTGTATTTTCTTCAGTATAGAAATTACATGGTTCACATATGAGACAGAGGTGATGAATCGAGTTCTTGAAGGACTATGATTTCGATTTGAAGTATAAGGAGGGTAAGGTGAATGTAGTAGCTGATGCCCTGAATGGCAGAGCACTCTTTATGTGCTATCTTAGCAGGCAGCAGCCTGATCGATGAGGTATGCAGTACTCAGGAGATTGACCAGTACATGCAGAGTATTAAGTAAAAGTTGACTGAGGGCACCTTCGAGGGGTAGAAGTATTACTTCCGACTCATTGATGATGGGATGATTAGATTGAATGACAGATTGTGTATGTCTACTCCTGACCTGAAGGAGAAAATATTACATGAAGCTCACTGCTTATCCTTATTTATCCATCCAGGATCATCCAAGAAGTACAAGGATCTGAAGGTATACTTCTGGTTGAGCGGGGGATGAAGAAGATGTAGCTAAGTTCGTGACTTGATGCTTGACTTGCCAGAAGGTCAAGTTCGAGTATTGGAGACCTGACGGGCTAGTGCGGTGCCTATTCCTTGTTGGAAGTCGAGGATTTATCTATGGATTTCGTAGTTGGTCTCCTACCCACTAAATGATGACTGAACTAGATATGGGTTATTGTCGACAGATTGACGAAGGTGACCAAGTTCAATCCTATGAAGGACATCTGGAAGATCCTAAGTTAGCCGATCTCTTTTAAAAGGAGATCATCAGACACCTCATGTTTCAGACAAAGACTCTCGATTCTTTTCCTGGTTTTTGGGGCAAGTATAGGAGACTTTAGGTACGAAGTTGAAGTTTAGTACGGTCTTTCATCTTTAGATAGATGGTTAAGAGAACCATACAGCCTTTGGAGAACATGTTTCGAGTATGTGCCTTGAATTTCTAGGAGAGCTGGATCGACCGATTGCATTTGATCAAATTTTTCTACAACAGCTATCATGATTCGATTCAGATGCCACTATTCCAAGCATTGTAAGCCAGACCCTGCAGGACACCATAGTGTTGGGATGAGACCAGTGAAAAGAACACTTTCTTAAGGCCTACGTACCTAGAGTAGGAAAAAGAGGATGTCCTGTAGATTCGTAGGAATATGAAGGCAGCTCAGGACAGACAGAAGTCATATGCAGACATCAGGAGAGACCTAGAGTTTACTGTTGATGACAGAGTCCTCCTTAGTGTGTCACCCATTAATGGTGTCTTCAGATTTAGACATAATGACAAGTTGAGCCCTAAGTACGTTGGACCGTATGCTATCACGGAGCGAGTGGCCTCATTAGCTTACATGTTAGATTTACCTGCAGGGCTCGGGATAGTACATAATGTGCTTCATGTCTCCTAGTTGAAGAAGTATATACCTTAGCCTTCGTATGTTTTAGAGTCTGAGAGGCTAAAGCAAGACCCAACTTTGAGATATGATGAGATACCGTTTCGCATCCTCGATTCAAAGACAAGAGACGAGAAACAAGATCGACTGTATGGTTAAGGTTCTGTGATCCAACATGATGTGGGGGAGACCATATGGGAGTTAAAGGACTCATGAGAGTCGAGTATCCAGCGCTGGTTGTTATGCACTGATTATATAAGTGTATGTGAGTTATGGTGAATGATATAAATTACTAATGAGATATTGTTAGTGATAGTGATGCCATAAATGTTGGCTATGTGCTAGATATACACATTGTTATGTAACAGGAATTGTTGGTGCCATGGGTTATGGCTATGTGGATAGAAATTGTTAGTGCTATATCGGATAGATATATGCAGAATAGGTATATAACCTATCGAGACTTGATTGCCTTTATTGGATCGATTGAAGTAACCTAGTGAGACTTGATTCCTTAGGACATTGATTAAAAGAGATGATTTCGGGACGAAGTCCTTTAAAGGGGTAGACTGAAATACCCCCAAGATTTAATGCTTTTAAAAGTGTAGGTTATATTGGTATTATGTTGGGTGTGAGAATCTAGTGTTATAGGCTGTTAGCATGATTTAAAGCACCTAAAAAAATTGGTGTAAAAATACTTACGAAGTAAGGATGTGTCTGGTAAGGTTTGGAGAGAAAGTTTGGTTTAAAAGGATGATTAAGTAATTATGACTAAAAGGATATGTGAGAGATTTAGAAAGATAAAGGTTAGAGTGGTAAAGGTCAATAAAGCCGAAAGTTGGAGTAAGTTTTGGAATAAATTGTAAACCTTGAAAAACTTGTGGGCCCAAACTATAATTTTAGACAATTTAGGTGTATGCATTAGGGATTCAGTCAGCCTAGATGTAGTTAGGGTTTTAACCAAATAAGAGAAAGAAAAGGTTGAAAATTGAATTAAGGAAAGAATTGTGGTTAATTTGGAAGGTTTGAAAATTTTGTGGGGTTAAACCATAAATATGAGAAAGTTTGGGGCAAAAATGGATTTGAATAGAATGGTGTTTATTTGGTATTTTGAGGAATTGGCTTTGGGCTCCCCTGTTGTTCTTCTCTTCATAGCTATGCAAGGCATCTTTAGAGGATTTAAATATATTAAAACTCCCCTTTATGCTACAAGTATGAATGTATATTAATTAATTATGCTTACAATATAAATAGTTTATATTTGATTGATTGTCAAGTTACTATATCTTATGAATTCTCTATCTATCATACTTATATAGTGGCTCGCAATTTCTTCTTGATTTACTGCAACAACAAATACTTCATGTCATTCATTTAGTTATGGAAGTTGATGAAGAAATTTGATCTAGTGCCTTCTAGTGGTAATGATATACAGTTCAGAAGATTTTTCAAAAAGGGTTTCTTTCTTCTTCTCTTTTTTTCTTGATTACTTTGATAAATTTAGTTAGTTCAACCAATGAAACAAAACTATATATTAATATCTAGTGTATTTGCTTTACAGGATTTTTATTGCTAATAAGGGTTATAGCAGTCACGGTAAGTGTAATGTGACAACATCCATGGTAGCAAGGTTGAGATCCATTCCTATGGCTGTTTTTCAAATTTGTTTACAGGTTTGGATGGCCTCTTCCCTTTTGGCTGATGGCTTAACTGTTGTTGGTTAGGTAAGCATTACGTATAATCGTCAACACAATTGCAGAACATGAGAAAAGCTTACAATGTGTTGATTTAATAACCTAAAGTATCTTAATAATATTCTGTGACATCAACTGGGCGTTGGGGGCGCGACGTCAACCCTGACCAGGGTCATACGACTTCGACTCAGGCACACGACATGCCTGATAGCGCTGATGAAGGTGGGTGAATTAGCAGATCATGATTGATACTCCCTCCGTCCCTGTTTAACCTTCTTGTTTACTATTTGGACATGTCGTTTGACTTCAATATCTAGTGTATTTGCTTTACAGGATTTTTATTGCTAATAAGGGTTATA